>JAAAKO020008457.1:0-18665 GCA_010015015.2 Bolitophila cinerea | reverse complement strand
ATATAATATATCTATTGTGTAATATGGGTTCGGCCATCTTCAGATCCACACCACGCACCCACTCCTAATAACCCTCTCTATTTAAATCCAAGATTACCATTTTCGGCCCGTCCAAGACACTTTTCAGCATCCAGGTACTCCTCGTTCGCCTGATAAAATGTGTCTGTTTTTTTCTGTTTGCCATTCACAAATTTCGTTTTGCTTTCGCTCCAGCTTGTCTTGGCCATTCCACAGATGAGCATCCGTATGCCTGAAAACAGAGAGAAACACCACGGCTATAAATCTACAATGCATATGACTTACCCATTTCGGAGCCGACGAAATACGTGGTTGTCGCCACATAATCATCACGGCCAGTGAACAGCACGGTTTTGGTACGCTTGTTTTTTCCGACGTCCGTCGTGCGAGACTCGTTCCACTGGGTCAATGCAAATCCAGCGATTTTCAAACAAACACCTTATAACGTTATAACACAACGGTTTTAGAAAACATAGATTCTAGAGAAGGATCTCATTTTAGTTTCGTGTAAGGCTTTTCGTGGCAGTGAACAATGCGAACGACGGACGTCCGATGCAAACCTTCCTCCGGCGCATTCACGCACTCGCTCTCTGTCTCTACACACATTTATTTAATTGACTTACCTTTCACTTTCTTCGGTTTATCCAGGCGAATCTCAACGCGTCCGGACAGCTGCTGTCCAGCAAAATATATTCCGTACGCATTTTGATCGAACCGTATATCACAGTTGATCACCATGTTTGTTTTGGATATTATATCAGGTCTATCCACACGATATGGAGACGATTCGCTTTAAACCACGTCTCGATTATTACTAGTTAGCGAAAGCTATCACATCTTTATGCAAAAAAAAACAACGTATAAAAACGACGATAAATGAATTTATGGCAAACGCTATACTCTTTTTGTGTATGTGTTATCAAATCAGACATGACCATATGATAAGATAAAGCCCACCATTAAGGCATTTATTATTGATATATCCAGGACGACGACGACGACGACGACAACAACAATTTGTATTTAACAGATAATAAATACACGTTACAGGTGTAGATGCCATGTTCGATTGTATTCGATCGAATTTCTCAATTATCTCTTTAATCTTATATTTCGAAATTATAATAGATCATAAATACGCAACTATGGAAAGATTGTGCAATCCCGTGAAGGTCCTACGAAAATGCGTATCGTTACATTTTAAAGCTAATCTCAAAACAGACCGAGAGGTCTCCCGTCGAGCGTATACAGCAAACTTCTAATTGATAGCACCGAACTAGCAATTTGTGTGAGGTAAGTTTTTTTTTATTGACACTATCAAATCGTAAACACATAAATTAAGTATTGTACATTTAAAAACAATCAAATGCAATTGAAAATTCATGAAAATGGGGTCACACAGCAATGCCTCAATTTTTATAAATAAAATGCACAAAGGAATCAACGACTGCAGTTCAGTCAGAACTCAGTCCGAGAACATTTTAGCCATATTGTATAGTATATTTCGTGTCGTTGCGTACACATTAAAATGAAATTTAACAATTGTGTAATCATATGCTTAATGTCAGCTTTTTGCATACCAGAGGTGCTGACAACAAACGATATTAGTGGCGATTATTTTGAGACCTATTTTTTGGAGCCACACATTGATTCTCGCAATGCAATAAAAGTTGAGCAGTACAAGTGGCCAAAGGGAGTGGTACCTTATGTGTTTCACAAGGATTATAGTAATTTCGACGATAGATGCATATTATGATTTTTTCGTAATTATTGCAATTACACACAGATGTTGTTGAGAGGAACACCGTTCTGGACGCCATGGCAGCCATTACAGACAGTACTTGCGTCCAGTTTGTGGTCAAGACTAAGCTGCACACTGAGCATATCCAATTTACTAAGGTTAACACACGCTGATTAAAATTTATAGATATTATATATGTACACTTGAGACAGTCTCGCGATTGTGGATCAAATATTGGCTACCGTGCAAATCGCAGCGAACCGTTGGACGTGTCATTGTCGCCATTATGCCTAGGACTACCCGCATCTATTACACATGAATTGCTGCACGTTTTGGGGCTTCTGCACGAACAGTCTCGCCCCGACCGGGACGAGTACATCACAATTATATGGGACAACATTGATCCTAGTAATTTAATTATAAAGTTTAATTGTTAAAGTTCTTTAAGTCATATGTAATTCCTATAGGTTCGTTTGCAAACTTTCAAAAGGCCACCACAGATATCGTCGATACATTTGGCCTGCCTTACGACTACGGAAGTCTTATGCATTATCCGTCCAATGCGTTTGCAAAGTCCAGCCATCATAATGTCACAATAATAGCAAAGGTAAGATGAAATAACACAAGATTCAATATTGTGTACATTTGAATGTATACAGAAAGACCCATCGATGCAGTTGGGCCAGAACGACGGTCCAACATTCTATGACCTGGAGAAAATCAGACGAATGTACTGCTAAGTAATTAGCCTAATATATATTATTCGTTATCACTTATTTGTTATAATTTATGATGTTTTATTATGTAGATATGCGTAATAAATGCTTGTCTTAGTGGTGACGACGCTTGTCCACAGATACCTTACATTTTCATTTTCATCTTGGCAGTGAGCTCTTCGAGAGCGTGTCGCTGAACTTGATCCAATGTTTTACCCTTGAATCGTTCGATTCTCATTAAAATGGTGCCCTGTATTTTAAAGAAATATACATTAGAAAATGTTTAACATTTGAATATTAGAAACTAAAAAAAAAACTCACTGGCAGCCTTGCGTCCAAGGAGTTACGATTCTTAATGGCTAGACTCCACAGATTTACGGCCAGCGTAAATGTCTTCTCCTTGCTCACGTCCGATTGGCAAACGATCTTGACAAACAACTCTAATGCCATCGAACTCTGCAATCGAATGTGACCGCCGTCACCTAACACCTTCAGCTGTACTAGGATCTGATCGACTACTGTCGAACAAATTGCATCCACTTCGGCAATGAATTTCGGATCAGAACCATACAGCTCATCGTTGGATACAACGTACGGAATGTGATACGGATAGACTTCCTGTGCGCAAGAGCTTAGCATGTCCAGCACGTGCAGATAAATAATTGCAAGACTATTTTGGTGTGTGTCGAAGGGGTGTCGCTTGACAACGTCCAACAGCGTTCGGGTAAGATAAAGTACACCGCGATCAGGGCTGTCCTATAAAAAAATCAATACATACATTATTAAAGTTTAAACCGATTCTTACAATTTCTCCTCGTAACCTACGGGTACAATAACCAGAGTTGACAGAAAATTACAAATAAATGCAACCAGATAGGATTCCGTATTGCTCTGCTTGCCCTCAATCTCGATAACGCATGGCACTTCAGAGACAAGTGTCAGTGCGGCCTCGAAGCATGCGTCCGCTTGACCCAAACATACATTTTGAAGCGCCACCTGACCGGACAGCAGATAGAGATCCATGCGTGCAATCACCGACACAATGCTAGGAATAGTTATGTAGCAGTATGCCGCACAGGCCTTCACGAATGCGGCCGTCTTTCGCGAATGTTGCCCGTTCATGATACGTCTTGTGTCTACGGCTAATTTGTTGACGCAATGCACGAGCGTCACGAAAACTGCATCCAGATTTGGGAATGCCGCACGTGCCTCTACGTAGAACGTGAGCTGCTGCTCAAAATCACGTCCAAAGTGTACTTTTTTAACAAAGCTACTAATTAGAGTGCTTATCTGCCGACGTTCGTCCTCAACGGTTAAAGCACTGAATATATTTATACATTATTTTATGATAAAATGAAAACAAAAAAATATAATCAAAACTCACTTAACGCCATCGTTGAGCACCTTGCAGATGTACATCAGTGCATTTGTGAGCACAGGATCGCTGCAGGATCCCTCAATACGATTCCGACACGCTACCATAACCAGCTTGCACACCTCAACTTTGACAGAATCCTTTTGGAAGAGGTCAATCAATGGCAAAAAATGGTCCTGTTTACAAAATAGAATACTTTACTAATCACTTTAACATAAAAACAAAAATATTTTGGGTTACCGAGACCAGCAGAGCCTCAAGATTTGCAGAATGTGTGACTATTTTGTCAGTTATCGATTGCAGCTCGACGTAATGATGCTCGAATACTCTATTCTGATTCATGCGTGCCAGCACTTCCACGAGATAGTTGTTTGTTTCACGTAGCCCAAAGTGAACACTTGTGTATTGTGCCCACGGCTCCACGCATGACATGTACTCGGTGGGCTGTGTCAACGTGCTAATTGTCTTCCAAGCACCGTTTAGCACAGCCAAGCGTTGATCGGCTGGAGGTGCAGACAGATTTAAGCAAATGCCGAGCGATCGAAACAACTGTGCCTTTGTGATGCCCTCTGCGGAGCAACTTGAGATAATGTTTACGAACATAGTGGCTCGAGTGGCTATAAAGATTGGCTTGAACGAGGTCATGATAGAGTTGAGCAAAAGACCACTAAAAAAACATTCATTTAGAAGTTAGAACAAACAATTAAATCATTTAGAATTATACTTGTTTTTCTTCTCTTTGCACTGGTTAAGTATATCATCTAGCAGAATCTCGGAACCTCCTGCAGCCAGCGCATGCATAATCCATTCGAGCGCAGGTGTGTACAGTGAAAGATAGCCAAACATGTCCAAGCGTTGACGAGCGATTTCACTACGTATGCCACCGGTAAACATCTAGTCAAATGAGAATAAAATAAATTCGTAATGTTTTTCAAGAACTTTATAAAATTGAATTTTACCGTCGAATAGACAAACAAAAAGTCATCCAAGTTCAGCTTGATGTACTCCCGGCTTGACGTTACGGTCATGCCAACACGACACAGATAACAACGTGCATAGGAAGCGACCAATGGATCACCGATTCCACGAATGATGCGTGTCAGCCTTTGCAGTGCCTGCGTGAATTCCGTTTGCGTAAGAAAACTGTAGCTTTTCAGTAAGGCAATCTCTACGTAAAGACGTGGCAGTAGTTCGCGGATGGAGGCAATCTTGTAAAACCAGTTCTGGCACGTCTCTTTCGCTGCCTCCGGCACCATGTCAGGCGTGAAGTTCTCGGGCAATGCCATTGGAATATTTGTGCCGGGTCTATTAAAATCGAAATACAATAAGAAGACGCTTTTTTAATATCCAGCAAATACTTACTTTAAGTACTCGGCTTTTGTGCGTAAGCGTTCGTACACCAATTTTCCGAATATGTCTAGAATGTCAGTGATCAACACAAACTGACTGGGATAGAACTGCATCACAGTGGTGTCAGCCAGTAGCTTGGAGCATTGTATGGCAATTTTTAGTGCTTTAACGCGTTGATCCGAATTCCACGCTGCCACCAGTTCTTGGTTGAGTTGCTCGATCTTGTGCTGATACTCCTGTTGTGTAAGATCGAGCATCTGATGCACGGAGCCCTCCTCAAAGTCGTCGAGCTGCTCTAGCCTGTGTTTGACTTTCTCCGAAATGGTCGACGTCTGTGTCTTTATCATTTCGCCGCCGCTAAGGAAACTCGTAAGAATCGTTAGTTTCTCACCGGTTGTGTATTTGTGCAGGATTGCAGAGCGACGTGACGACCAGGACTCAACGCTGTCCACAAGCGGTATTTCACCCTTTTTAAATGTTGCTTTCCCCGATACGGCATCTTTTTCCATAGAATCCTAAGAAAAAACAAAAATTACATTTAGATACAGGCGGAATCTATGTTGATAATAGTGTTTTTACATATTCTGCTGCAATTTTTGACAGTGGATCCTGGGACTCGTGTTTTGCAAACAAGGTCAATGGATCACAGCCGTCCAGAGCGAGTAGCATTGGGTTCAGCGACAATGTCGATGAAGCGGTACTGCTTGATTTACTCAGACTGCCCAGTTTGCGTGAGACTCTGTTTTCCAGCACCTGTAATACATGCAAAAGGCGTTTAGTCTTTTGCCACTAAAAATACCATTGTTTATGCCAATACCGTGACCGTGATGGGTTTGAGCGGATGCTCGTACACCTCCGCGAATGGCATGTACTTTTTGCAAGCATCTCGATCTTTTATGAGACAGCGCCTGCAGGTGTTGGTTTTGTAGAATTAAATACTTTAAACAGTTTTGTTAGGAGGGATATATTCTATATGCTCACCAGTCAGATGACATGCTGGTGTCCTTATACCTTTGCAGAAAGCACTTTTGAATGGTATTTTTGATAATATTTAATTTAGGATCCGATAACACGTAAAAATGTATGAGTATTGAGTATTATTATTTGTTGTTGTGATTTATGTTTTCTGATTTGTGGTGTCGGCGCTGTCAGTTTTACACTGTTATTTTTTTGTATAAAAGTTTGTTTAGTAAATATATTTTTTTTGTTTTATAATAAATATTTTTTATTATTGTTAAAACATATTTAAACTTTGTATACAATTAAAATTGAATAGTTATTAATATTTTTTGAAATTCTTGAGATCAAGATCATTTATATAAATTAAATAATAAATACAAATATATTCCAATGGAACACACCTTCACAACAATCTGTCAAACTGTCAGTTTGTCCCTGTCAGTCTTCAATGTTTTGTTTGTTGTTATAATTTGATAATATTATTGTGCATTGTGCAACGTGAACAAAATAGTTCAATTTTATATTATTACCACATTATTTATCAAATTATTAAATGGATGAACCCTGTTCCGAGGCTGTGGACATACAGCCACAACAAAACACTCACGAGGAGGTTAAGTGTGGTGAGATTTACCGAGACTCCACTGGCGGAATGAAGTTCAATTGTTTGTACTGCCAGACCACATTCCATGATCTAGCCACTTTTTCAGAACATTCAAACTCACATTTTCTAAATAGTCTATTGCCAAACGTAGTCAGTAATAGTTTTGTCCAATCAAAGATAGAGGAATTTATAGAGATCAAGACTGAACCAGAGTATGATGAGAAATTGTTGGTTCAGAGTAATTATTTTGTAAATCCTATTGATATTAAACCAGAGGAGCATGCAATTCTATCCACGCCAAATCAACCAAAAAAGAGAGGACGTAAACCACTAACGTGTACGATTAAGAATTACGCCTGTGACATTTGCGGAAAATCATTCCCGAAAAAGAATGCAATACGAGCGCACATGCTAATCCACGATACCAAAAAGTACACATGCAAGATATGCAATAAAGTTCTGGGTGGAATCAACACTTTGAAGAGACACCACAAAAGCTATCACGAAAAAAGTAAGCTTTATCGTTGCGAGATTTGCGGAAAAGGGTTCGGAGTAAATTCGTACCTAAAGATTCACATTCGTATACACTCGGGTGAGAAACCGTACACATGTCCTATTTGTGGATTAACGTTTGCAATAACCTGGCAGTTGAGTCGACACAAACGGGATGCCCACGCAACGGCCTCGGACGATCCGATCAATAGAAATGTTTGTGAGGTATGTGGCAAAGGATTCAAGTGGCCGCAGCGACTGGAGAATCATCGACACGTAATGCACACCGGTGAGAAACCGTACAAATGTCCAGATTGTACTTTATGGTTTCCTACTAAAGTGGCGCTTCGGTATCACCGTTTGCATCATACCAATCCGGACCAACTGAAGTGTGCCCATTGTCACAAGGTATTCAATCGACCGCGGTATGCGCGTCAGCACGAGCAACGCTTTCACAGTATCCAGAATTTGCAATAGCAATAGTCAATAGTTATATTATTTGTATTTATAAAATAAGCAAAATTATTTATATATACAAAACCTTATACGCACGCATTTTATTTAAAACCATATATCTACAATTACATAGACAGGAATTTCGCTATATTATAAATACTTATTTAACCTAATTCTATTATTTTAACCCTACTTTCCGATGCAGAAATCACGGAATATAACGTCCAATATTTCTTCGGTACTAACTTCACCCGTAATCTGACCAAGATACCGAAGAGCTGCTCTCAATTGTTGTGCAACAATTGCCAGATCTTGATCGTGATTTTGTTCACTGAAGTCATTCCGGAATATTGCAATGTTCTTCAGAGCGGCTTCCAACAAGTGTCGATGACGCTGTTGGCTGAGATTAGGACATTCCGCTGAGGGTTCACCGCACCTAAACATTGATATATTTTAAATTATTTTTTAAAATACATTTAAAGAACATCTTACAATTTCTTAAGAATTCCCTGGATTTGATCTATTGCTGCCGAGAGTCCTGTATCATCTTTGCACGACACCCCGGCCACATTTTCAGCATCATACTCTAAATGTGTGGCCTCAACAAGATCGATTTTATTTACTACTGTAAATACGCTGGTACTAGCAAACTGGTCCAAATCCACACCGATGTCCTGCAGGTATTGTTTCCTGTAACTTGTCAGTCCTTTGCCATGGCTTTGCAACTTTACAGCGTCCACCAACAAAATAATCAAATCTGCTGTTCGAGCACAGTCCATCGCTCTGGAAATTCCCTCTTTTTCCACAATGTCATCGGTGTGCCGGCGTAAGCCAGCGGTGTCAGCAAATAGTACTGGGTACCCGCCTATGTTAAACGAACTCTCCACAATGTCTCGCGTGGTGCCCGCAATGTCGGTCACAATCGAAATCGGTCTACAGCACACCTTATTCATGAAGCTACTCTTGCCAACGTTAGGAGCTCCTAGTATTACAGTGCGTACACCGTAACGCAGCATTTCACCTTTTCGTCCATCTGTCAGGTGCTCTCCGATGTCAGCCTCAAGATGCTGCAATTCTCGGTCTAGTTCCTGCAGTACGTCTGCGTCAATGTTTTGATCTTCCGAGAAATCTATGAATGCTTCAATGTGAGCAATGCACCGCAGTAATCTCTGTCGCCAGTTCTTGTACAATTTCGAAAGTGACCCGTTTGCTTGTAGTAATGCCTGTCAAGCAATAAGAAACCTGTCAAGTGTTGAAATTATTCCTAATTTAATTTGTGACTTACCTGTTTGCGTTGAAGCTCTGTCTCGGCGTGTATTAAGTCTGCCAAACCCTCTACTTCGGTCAAGTCAAGTTTACCGTTAAAGAATGCTCGTCTTGTGAACTCTCCGGGTCGCGCAGAACGAAGTCCACTCACTGTTTTCAGTGCATCCAGCATAGCAGCCAACACTGCCGGTCCTCCGTGCACTTGAAATTCACACGAGTCCTCACCAGTGAAACTCGCTGGGCCTATCAAATGATAATGCGATAACTAATTCAATGATTCTTAACTTGATTATACTGATGAACTAACCAGGAAACCATAATAAAAGTCCGCGATCGATAAGTTCCTTGGTTGTCGGATGCCATAACTTCCGTAGAACAGCACAACGCGGTTGTAATTTCTCAACAGAGGTTCCAACAATTTGTTCGATGGCGTCTGCCGATTGAGGTCCAGAAACTCGTATCACTGCCACGCCACACTTTCCAAAACCTGTCAAGTGTGATTTTAAAATAGGTTAACATACACGTTGTAATGCCTATTCATTCACCTGACGACAAACTGAATATTGTGTTCGCACTCATGGATCTGTTCGCAAGAGATAGACAACTCCAGCCTGTTTTTATTGCGACCGTTTTAGAGGGGGGCCATATTTGCACAATCTTTCGAAGGATCATTCTATGCTTTCTGAAATATTTCACTTTATTTAGAGATATTTACCAAAATTACACCGGCTTATGTGTTTTGTAGTATGGAAAAAGATATAAAATGTCAATATGACATTTTGTTTAGAAGTTTACAAAAGGTCTCCTGGTAATATACAAAATGTTGGCTGCGTACTGTGTTAAATGCTCAGTGTGTTTTCAAAAAAAGTATTTTTTTATATATTTCTTGAGAATGACTATACTAATTACTAATTACTTAATTATTAATTAATGTTATAGTTACACTAAATTACCAATTATGATTAATTTAATTGTCTTTCTGTTAGATTTTTTGTTAATACATATTAATTCACAATAGGTGAGCAAATGTTATCCCAATAGAAGACACCATACATTTGACTTTTATAATCTGTCAACTGTCATATGTTTGGTTTTGGTTTTGTTTACAAGTAGATTTCAGAAACTCTTCGAATTTATTCAAAAAACGGTTATAACTTTGTTTTAACTAGTTCTAACTATAATATAGTTATAATTAAATAGATGGTATATTACCATTTGTCACGGCTATGGACAATTTACATCTAAGCGACATTGTGGCAGACACAAAGTGCGGCGTGATATATCGTGACTCCAAGGGAGGAATGAAGTTCCAATGCTCCTACTGTTTGGCTTCATTCCAAATTCTCTCCAAATTCTCAGACCATATGTACTCACATTTTAGTAATTGTCTTCTTGCAGACGAGTCTTGTGCTTCAGATGACTTTTCAGAACAAATGGAATTTATAGATATAAAGATTGAACCAATAGACACAATTGTAATTCCTAATGAAAATGACGACAACTTTATTGTTAAACAAGAAGAATTACAAGAAGAAGAGCTAGAAGTAGAGCTAGAAGAAGAGCTAGAAGAAGTGGTGCTCTACGAAGTGCGAGAAGAAAGGTCGCCAGAACAAATAGAACAAAAAACTACAAAACAAAAAGCACGAATCAAATGTCCATTACAAGAAAAACCTAAACTGGAATGCAAAAATGAAACAACCAGTGATAGCAAACCTGAATTTTCCTGTGACCTTTGTAAAAAAATATTTCGGAGAAAAAAAGGAGTACAAGCTCATATGCGCAACTGCCATGGAGAAAATAAACACAAATGTAACATTTGCAATATAGTTGTGTCAGGATTGTCTAATATGAGAAAACATATCCGATTTGTTCACGAACAGAATAGACCGTTCCGATGCGACGTATGCGAAAAAGGTTTTGCAGACAATTCATATCTGAAAATACATAAGCGTATACACTCCGGTGAGAAGCCGTACACATGTCCGATTTGTGGTTTAAAGTTTGCAATAACCTGGCAGTTGAGTCGTCACAAACGTAACGTCCACGCTACGGAAACGGATGATCCCATCAAACGAAACGTGTGTGAGGTGTGCGGCAAAGGTTTTAGGTGGCCACAAAGACTCGTAGATCATCGAAATGTCATGCACACCGGAGAGAAACCATACAAATGCTCCGACTGTGAAATGGCGTTTCACACCGAAAACATTTGGCGTAACCACAGATTGCTGCACACCAATCCGGAGAAACTGACTTGTACGTTCTGTCACATGGTATTCACGCAAAGTTTTGCCGCGCGAAGGCACGAACAAAATGTTCATTCCAACGGGAAAACATAATTTTATAACAGATGGTACTGATAGTCTGCCATTAAATTTATATAGTTTTTTAAATATAGTAAACGGATATTTAAAAACAATATACAAAGATTGTAATGATCGTGACTGATCAATTTAAACAAACTAAAACACGTCTGCGATCAATGTCTTAATGATCTGCAAAAACTATTAAACAGATGGCTTTTTAATATTCATTCCTGTTTATCGAATTATGATGAGGTGAGAAAATCTTAAAGGACAATTGAAATAGACATAATTAAAACTCATTAAATTCAATATTGGGCTACAAACCATTATATATGCATAAGCAAATATTACCGTTATTTCGTTAATTCGATGATAGGCCCCAATATATTATGCACAACATCTACATTAGGCTCACAGAAAACACCGTTCAATGCAAACATACTTAAAGAAAAGTGCACACTATACATATTTAAATGAATATATTCAATATTATGTGTAGTTCTTTTGAACCAGAACCCCAGCATGATCCAAATCTCATAATTTTGTTGACATTTATAATTATCACTATGTATATATACATCATATATGCTATATTACTTGAGTGTGTGCGTTCCGAGCCATTACAAATGATTAGCAAACAAATCAAATAATCTTGTCAGTAGAGCGGCACTCAAATCGAAATTCAGAAACATTCCCAAAAAGTTTTTTTTTTAAATCTTTAAACAGAATTGCAAGTGCAACATTAAAATTGTGTTTTGTGTCTGTGTGTGTGTAAGACAAAAATTAAAATGAGGCTCACAACGGTGTTAAAAATACTGTTCGCTCTTGCGGTGCTATTGTTTGCGGTAGGCCTTCGACCGGTGGATGCATTGCTATTTCCGGAGTTCTCAGTAATGCAGATTGTGGCTGCAATTTCGTGGCCCATCGAGTTGCCGGTGCGAAAACTCTTCCTAAACATTGGCTTTCAGTTTAACTATAACGTTCCGTTCAAACTGAGCAGTTTCTACATGCCTGCCTATTTTCAATCGTCTGAACGTGCATTTTCATCACCGAATAAGACAAGGCGTGCAACGCCGTCGACGACGTCTGCAGATGCTAATAACATCGATGTCAGCAAATATTTGAATTCGGAGGATCAGCAGCTCGGCATGGACTTGAGTGCCGGTCAACTGTATTCCACGCTAGAGCAGCAGTTGATTGAGTAAAATATATATATTTTTTGTTTTTCATACCTGAAAAAGTTTATAATAACCTTTTCCGTTGTTTTTCCTAGAACCGGTTTTGACAAAACGTGCCTTCTGAAGAGCGTATGTGAACTGTCCAGACATCCACTTCATATCACCGATGACCAGGAACATTTACTTGCCGAAGTAGTGCACTTCTTTCTAACGTATGTTAAAATACAATTTAACGTTATTGTTAGGCGATAATATTATCATTATCATTATTTTAGGCCGTCCGTTCATCGAGGATTTGCTGCAGGAGAACTATATCTGCAGGAAAAGTACGAGGTAGCAGAACTGATCGGAAAAATGGGCGGTAACTGTGATGAAGTGTATGCTGAATGCTCAGCATCGGTGCTGGATTATATTTCAGTTTTGGGGAACGAACATCATGAGTTTGAAGAAGACAATAAAGTGTGAATATGAATGTAATGAACTTGCGTGTTTTTGCATTGTCTAGTTAGAAAGCTGGGGTGGACCGCTTCAGCTTCCAAATATGATTTTTTTTATACAAAACGGGATCTTACAGGTATTTTTTGTATTTTTTTACGGGAACGTAGCTTTTTGCCAACGGACTTTTTGCTAAACCTATTGTTTGTTTTGCTAATATAATTTTTGACAATATTTTTTATTGATATTTGGCCATCTATGAATTGATAGTATAAATTTGTTTAAAAAGATGCGAAAATTATCTTTTTTATAATAAATAATGTAAGAAAAAAGTCTAAAAATGTTTTGGCAAAAAGTCCGTAGGATTTAACGGCTTTTTTTAAAATGGAAATAAACGATTTTGATACCCATAGGAAAATCAATTATTGCTATTTAAAACGATTAAAAAAATATATATTTATAAGTGGTAATTGGTTTCATGAACAAGCTATTTTTGGTCTTACGGTTTCGGCCATAAAAAAACATAAATCAATCAGTTAATTTAGCAACTTTTATTAATCCCTATTAATCAACAAAAAATCATAACTTCATAGAGTTCTATAAATGTCTATCGATCAGCTTGCTGAATTCGTCGGGTTGGGGTACAGACTGGCAAATGAGACAGGCACGTGCATTCATTGCGCCGCATTGGAACGGTGGGTCTTTTGTTGCACTCGTGGAAACTTGGCACCGGTGCACTGACGCGTTTGCAAAGATTCGGGGGTGACACTTTCACGCACTTTATCGAAGCCGGCAACGCAACACATCCAGGACTCAAGACCTTACGGCACAAGTCAACCTTGGGCGCATAGCACTTTTCCGGTTTTTTGTGTTTCTGCGAGTCTTGAATGCATGCCGTTGAAGCGGTTGTTTTGCGTGGTCTTCGCTTCGGATCTTTGCCTGCATTTAACGCCGAGCTAGTATGTAGTCCACGCGTTCCTTGCGGTTGCTTACCGCATGGATTCGGTGCAACGCCTGATTTCGGTTTTGGAGTTATGCCCAATATCTTAAGGATTTCTTTCTTACGAAGTTTTTCGCATTTCGTGAATTTGTTTTGTGGCTTGTCGTCGGGCGTCTTATTTTCCTCCATGCACCGCATCTGGTTCACATTGCTGAAATTCGTTACGGAACGATTAGCTGTCGATTTACTATGCTGTTGTTGTGTGTGGTAAGCTGCTCGGCCCGGCGTTCCTGGACGCATTACCAAAGGCACCATCAAATCCGAAATAGTTTTGCCAATTGTGGAGAACATTTTTAGCGCCATATTATAAGAATTTGATATACTAAAATTTTGAAAAATTAAATAAAATTTGGAATCACATAA
Source organism: Bolitophila cinerea (assembly GCA_010015015.2). Taxonomy (NCBI): domain Eukaryota; kingdom Metazoa; phylum Arthropoda; class Insecta; order Diptera; family Mycetophilidae; genus Bolitophila; species Bolitophila cinerea. Next base: position 4,408 of record JAAAKO020008457.1, on the reverse strand, counting down.
AAATGTGACGGTGTGTTATTCTAATTTGACTGAATGTTTGAGTATTTATTTGGGTAACTATGGATAAATGGATAAAAAAATTAAAAAAATTGTAGGTTCGTTTAAAATTTCTTAAAAACTGAGTGAAATAGTTTTATTTTTGGTTATTATTTATTCTGTCAAGATACAAAGTACGATATATTGTCAAGGAGACCTTGACCTTTGGCGCAATTAGGATACGTGGTGTCACAGTTTACTCCAAATCGGCCCGCATGCATTGCGTCCAGATAATCATCGTGCACTTGGTTCTCGTTGGGTCTGTGGGAGACATTACATTTTTAGTTGAATATAAAGGATGTAATGAGGGAATAAATTATATATATATATATATATATACAAGGTTAGTGATGTGATGACTAGCCTAACTTCACAGTCGTATTCCTTGGCCAATTCTAAGACGAAAAATACGATTTGGTCGAAAATGATACCCTGAGAAAATGGCATCCGTTTGAATTTGTTTTGTTTGATCTTTCGCGTAAGTCACTTAAATTACTATAACTAAAAATGTAAGACTAAAAAGATCTCAATCAAGGTTATTTTATTAAGGTAAAACCTGGGGCGGCAAATTTGTACTTTTGCGCCCCTCCCAGATTTTTTAGGGTATGTTATGTTTTCCAGATCCCGAAACGTTTTTTTTTGCCTCGAAAAATCCCCTTTAAGGCCTTAAACGTTTAAGGGGATTTTTCGAACAGTTTTACGGTCAAATCTACCCTTTTTAAATGATTTTTGGTGGGAAGTACATTTCAGTGAGGAGATTTTTTTTATATTTTTTTTTTGTTGTTTTTTTTTATATTTTTTTTTTTGTTGTTTTTTTTATTTTTATTTTACTCAAAAGCTACGACACTCCTGAACAAATGTAATACCAATTCCGAAAATGCTTGTTGGTTTTACTAAATAAGGGCTCATTAGAGTATTATACCTTTTCAGAGAATGTACTACAATTGGACGAATTTTGATTGCCAAATCACGATTCTTCGAATCACGATTGACTAAATCTTGATTGGCCGAATAATACGATTGGCCGAATGATTTGATTGGCCGAATTTGTTAGTGTATTATACCCCCGCCAATAAAGATTTAGCCAATCGTGATTCGGCCAATCGTGTTTCGACCAATCGTGATTCGGCCAATCAAAATTCGGCCAATCGTAGTACATTCTCTGGAAAGGTATAATTAGGGTATTATTTAGTAAAACCAACAAGCATTTAAAAATCTATAGTGAATAAAGTGACTCACGATAAAACAAAATAAAATAAACGGCTGCCTTATCTCAGAGGAACATTTTCCAAAATGAATTTTAACTTATTATCCTTTAATTAACCAAGGATTGGCCTGTACAGTGCTAGGATATAGTCATCACAGACTAATAACCCTGTATTGAGACTCACGTTAAAAACAGATGTAGGATCTCATCAAAAATGCCAACGCAATGTATTGGTATTTGCGCTGACTCACAGATGGCTCTGAGCACGCAGTTCCGTCCGTTATTGCCTTTTCTAGTAATTTAATTCACTATAAATGAAATGAACAATTAAATATAGAATTCAAAACAGGATTACCGGCTTAGCATCATTTCAACGGCCGAGTACACAAACTGCCTAGTAAAGTCCTTTTTGTATTTGCCTTCCTCTTCATAGGCCCTTTTCTGTTCGGCCAGAGAACGATCGAATCTGGTCCACGGATACGAAACCGAAGGAATCGGAACGTACTGCGCCTGGAAATTGTAGCCCAAATTCATGGTGCGCCAGTTAACCTTGTCCTTGGTAACGATAGGCACCAAAATTCCAAGAACACTCTAAAAAAATCATAAATCAAGAAACTGCATATAGAAAAAAGACACTTTTATAACAATCACTCACTAAAAACACTTGACATAATTACCCCCACCACAATCCCCCTCCCTAACTCACAAAAAAACATCCATATTTAACATACCTTCGATATGCCTCCACCACTGAACAAAAGGAATCTCTTATCGCGCTTTAGGAGGCCCGCCGAAGTGGTGTCGGTTGTATTAACTCCTTTTGATGTTTTTCCATGTGCACCGGAACCGGAAAATCCAATTACCAACAAAATCAACCATCTACGCCGATTTCACAGGGTGCAAACACGTACAGCATCACAAAGCAGAAGCAGAGCATTCCATCGGTTGTGTTGGTGGTTTATGTGTGTATGTGTGTGTATGTGGTTTTGTATGTGTGTGTGTGCAAGGATTTTATTTATTAATAAATGTGAAGTTAAAATATAATTGAGCTAGTGTTTACGGCTATATGAACTCAAAGAGCAATTAGGGGGCAACTCAATAACACTTACACGTTCATTTTGCTTGATTATGTTTGAAATGTACTGCGATCAGTATTTAGTGGTTCGTTTTATGTTAAGTACGTAGTTCAGAATTCTCTACACGCTATATTGACTAACTATATTATACTATATATGTTCAGACTCTTCTTCAGAGAGTGCGTTGAGTACACAGAGCGTCCGTAACTGAAGACAGCTGAAGCATAACTGAGGTGTGAATTTGTGCAATCAATTATTTAGAGCTTATTTAGTTAAGTGATTTGCATGCGCTCACCCGCACAATGACCCTGTTGCGCGTTTGATGTGGCTGAGCAACACTCACGCGATCTCTGTGGACGCCTGACTTGACCCACTTAAGTAAATAGACCAAGAAAACTGTTATAAAATGAAATTGTATATAGGTATATATAGCTTAATGCAGATATGCAATACACCTTTGTGTAAGCTAATGCTCAGGTAATTCAGAGAACTTTCTAATTTGTTTTCCCTATAGGATAAATAATAATATTGTGCCCACATGCACGATTAGGGCAAGTTGGAAAGGGACAATTTGGCAATTAGGAATGCTTCTAGCCAATATTAGTTTGGTATCAAGAATATTAGTTTTCATGACATGCGGATTATATTTCATAATTCGATTTTCCTCCATGTTGTTATCTAGTTGGATAAATATACATAATATTAAAATGTCAAATTATTTGGATATATATAGATTATTCAGATTCTTTGGCCCACAACCAGTGCTGGAAGGTATGTATTTTTTAAATACAGAGGTATCTTGACATTGGTTAAGGTTTTTATAGATGTTTTTTTTGACAGAATTATGATCGAACTAGGTAACCCTAGGCAAAATGTACATCGCTTATCGGATGATGACGCAGAGGCCTGCGAACGTAAACAAAGATAATTACCACATTTTTGAAAATTTTCACGTCCACCCGGACTTTAACCCACGACTCCTGGAGTATAACGCAACGAACTAGTCCACACAGCTAACCATTCAGATAATCTTTGAAATAAGAAAAAACTTTGTTTTTAAATTGAGATTGAAAAGAACAAATTTATAAAACACGACAGTAATTTACGAGAAACTAAACCGTCTCATACATTATTTCGATTAAAATAATATCTTTCCATTTGGCATCCAATTTAGTCTTCACCATAAAATTCTATTTTATCCACCAAATAAAAAAAAACATTTTAAATTAGTTATTTCTCCTAACTATGGTCGTAGCTGGTTACCAACGCGTTAAATTCGGTTCCCGGAAAAAGTCCAATATATTTTAAAACTAAATAAAAATATATATTTGGAACATTCTGTTGAAAGAAATTCTGCATTAACCAGAAAATTTTAAGTGCTCATACAAAAGCTGTCCAAAAAAATATTGGAAATGTGTAAAAAAAGTTGTTGCTGAGGGTATTTGAAATATGGCTGGTAGGAGTGGAATAAAACTTGTATTTTAAGGGTCTTCAGGAGAAACATTTCCTAAAAACTATATTTCATCATTCATAAATATTCCAATCCATCTTTTTGACATATGGCTGGTGGGATTGGGAAACAGCGTTTAAGGGTATTAGGGAGGAAAATTTTGTAAAAATTTATTACTTTCTCCCTGAATATTCTAATAATATCAGAATTAAAATTTCACCTTATAAAAAATATTAAAAACACCCAAATTATATTTAAACGGCAAATGACCCTAATTAGTGATAAAATCCTTTGTCAAGTCCTTTTTTAAAATATGGAAATGTATATTTGTTTAGTACTATTTTCGGTGAACTGCCGTTTTTGGTGAATTGTCATTTTCGGTGAATTGTCGTTTTTGGTGAATTGTTGTTTATTCGGTGAATTTTCGTTTTCGGTGAATTGATTTTCGGTGAATTGTTTTTCGGTGAATTGTCGTTTTCGGTAAGGCTTTTATTGAGGCTTTTTTGTACGATGTATTTTTTTGGGATCCTTTAAATTCCTTGTGGGACATTGTGCCTGTATTGTACACCGTTTCGGTGATTCTAATCACAACAAATAATATTAAAAAAAAAACATAAAAACAAATAATCACACAAACAA
>JAAAKO020008456.1:0-35044 GCA_010015015.2 Bolitophila cinerea | reverse complement strand
CTATAGTACTGTCGGAGTGCGTTCGACGTAACCACAAATAACGTACAGGAAGGCAAACGTAAACAATGTTTTACAATATATATATATATATATATATAGGGTATATATATTATATATATTATCAACCCGTCTAATTTAATTTACCCCAAACACAGAAACACAAATTGTGGAATTCTGCGTGGAATTTTATATTCATGTTTAACCCAAAATAAAAAGTTCTCTATATACAAAATACAAGTAATTTTACAGACTTTGTACACTGACAGAATGAAATTACCATTAAATGGTCGTTTTTCAAAAAAACCCAAAAATGGTTAGGATAATATTACAAATTATAACTGTTCTCCAAAACATTTTTAATGGGTTGTTTAAAAACAACAATATAAATGGTTACAACTGCCATCGGTAATCATGAACATAAAATTAAAAAAAGTAAGTAAATTAGAGGATCGTTAAAACTTAATTTAACGGCTGCCCTAATATACAAAACATACATGAACATATACTTATATATCACAAAGATTATATATACTGCATAAAGCATATCAACAAATGAATTAGATTAATTGTATATTATACCCAGAGACCATATTGACGAGAAAGAGGCGGCGCAAGTGCGCAAACTCGACAAGAGTCTCTTTGAAGCGCACGCTGGCAACACTGAAACTTTATAGCTTTAAGTGGATTAGAAAGAAGCGCCACACCGCACAGTCGATGGCTCAATACATATGCATATAGAAGATTATTTTCTCTATATGTGTGTGCGTGTGTGTGTGTGTATGGGTGTGCGTGTGTTATATTCAAAGTTTTGTAAGTCAAGTATTATATTAGGGATATACGAGTAGATATAGATTGAGGTGAGTTCGAAAATGATTGCACACTTTTCTGTAAATAGATTGCTTCTTCTTTACGTCGAAAAATATATTTATTAAGCTAATAAGACATATTGTCATTTTTCATTTTAAAAAAATATATACCATTATATTATTTTAAAGGAATGTATAACATACACGATGATATTAAAATATGAAAAATCATACAAATTTCTTTGTAACCGACTTCCTGTAATCCAATCGAGATGAAACTTTTCCCATTGATTTGTTGCCAATGACAATGCATTCTATTAAATGTCCCTCTAACTCTCATTAGGGGGTGACCAAATATAATCAAAACCATTATTTGTGCAAAAGAGGTAATATTTTAAAAGACACTAAGTTAAATATTTTTTGTAAAAATATCTGCTTCTTTACATTTAACCCTTAGCTGCCCAAAAGAAAGCTAGGGTAGTTAAATTTGATTACATATACCAAGAAAAAGGAGTTGAGAATTTATTTGAAAAATTATTGTTTTTAGGGTTAATTAATTGTTTGTTAAGAGAATACTAATATTTTTGTAAGGCCTTAAAAATGTCAAGAAGCCAATAAACTTTTCGTTAATGAAATAATAATTCAATTAAAAAATAAATGAGGTTTAAATTCTGTAAAACATATGTTTAATAATACAATACATAGCAAAATCGTATGAAAATATTTGGTTTTCCAAATCTTGGTGATCCCTTTCCACAAATGGTGTCACAAGTTGCAGTTCTTTGAGGTGAGAAAATTTATAAATAATGCTCGTCAAACAAAATGCGCTTAATGTTAAAATTACCTTACATTTGTGCACCATAATAAAAACTATGCGCACGCAAGCGTGCGCTTAACCTTTTGCGCTTCGTGCATATTTATAAAATAAAACAAAAACTCTTTTATTGGACAGATTATACTTTCGGGTTGGTCATTTTAATTTTTGCAGCAAGTTTTTTTTCTCGGTGAACACTGTTATTTTAAGGTGCACATTAATTTTATTTAAGGTGCACATTATATTTTTTGAGCGATTTATTTTATGCTTATTTAAAAATAATGGAATATTCAAGCGTACAAATAATTCATTTTTCAATTTATTAAGGAAAATAAAGTTATAAAGTTATAAAGTTAAAAAACGGTGCGCATTTGTGATTTATTTTTCAGTTTTTTTTTGTGTAGGCTAATTTGGAATCATTTTTTTTGATTTCTACATGAAAGCTCATCGCTGCTGCACTAAAAAATGATTGGAATAGTTTGGACACACTCGGAGTACCATAAAACAAAACGGAATACACATATTGGATTTTATATTTTATAAATTTGTATGTAATATATATATAAAAAAATTTGTGTGTGTGATATTTTATCAAATTTTATATATTTTTTATATATTATATAAATTTTATTATATATATATTATAATTATGTATATAATAATTAATCATGATTGCAAAAAAACAACATATTGGAGAATTTGTTTTTCGTGTCATTTCGATAATCTGCTTAGAATTGCTCTAAATCTGACGTTTAAAAGCAATCTATAGCGTCTTTCTGCAATTTGTTTTAACAAATCTGATAATATTCAAAATACAAGTAAAATGGGAATCATATATTTTTGGCGATATTTCCCAACATAGTCTCCTTCGCTCTCGATACACTTGACCCAGCGTAACTTATGTAACCCTTCTGAAAAGAACGTTTTCTCGAGATCTGCAAAAAGGGCCGCCGTGGTGGCAATGACCTTCTCATTCGATTCAATTTTCTGCCCGGCGATTCACATTTTCAAGTTTGGAAACAAAAAAATACGCACGGGGCCACATCTGGAAAATACGGTGGATGGTGGAGCCTGCAAATAAACCAATTTGGCTGTGGCGACATCGGAGACATAGTGGAAGAGCGTTGTCATGGTGAAAGAACCCTTTTTCTTCGCTAAATGAGGCCGTTTTTCTGCAATACGGTGTCAAATCGGCCCACTAATTCGGAATAGTTGAGCCCTGTGATTGATTTGAACTTCTCCATGTAGTCGATGTAAGTCACACCTTCCGGCCGATTTGACAGGTGAAGTCCACTGTTTTGACTGTTCCGACTGTTCCTTGGTTTCTGGTGTGTACCAGTGGATCCATGTTTCGTCGACAGTCACGAAACTATGCAGAAACTCCTCGGTCATTTGAGATGCCTACTATTATATTAGCCATCTCGGGCACCTTCAATCGGTGGTCTGTCAATACGAGATCGTGGATTTTTGTCACGTTATCCTCCATGGTAGCCATTTTCAAGGCACCTGGAAGTTGCTTATCAAAAACCGACGGGCCATCGCGTTGAAACTCGTTCTACCAATTTTTGACGGTCGATATCGAAGGAGAAGATTCACCGTACACAGCATCTAAGCGTTCTTTAATTTCGCTGCGTGATTTCCCAAACAAGAACCGAATCACCGACCGATATTGTTTTTTTTCGTTTTTTAAATCTGCGGACACGCTTGCTTCCACACGCGGTCAAAACTAAACTACGAGTCCGATTCGGATGAAATTTTAACAGTCTCTACGAGAATGTACTACAAATTTCACTTGCGATAGTGGCGCCATAGAGCAGTGAGGCTAAGTACTTATCGGACTGCTCTCCAATTGGCGGCATGAAATAGACCCCATAACATTTTCTGTACACAACAACAATCAAGTGCTGCGCAAGCCCTGTACTCTTCTTTTTTTTTAACAAAAACACAAATCGAAGAAAAGAGAAAAGAGATTTTGGGAGATTTTTACAAGGTATAGTTTGCCTGTCACATCATAAACATGCTCAAAAAACAAAAATGTCTAATCTGACCCAATGAAAGAGTTTTTATTTTTTATACTCTTGCGTGTAGGCGGTTTTTCTTTGGGTGCAAATTTTTATTTAATTTGGAGCACATTTTTTAATTTTTAGGTGAACACATTTTTTTGTGGTAGAATCTCAATTATTTGGTGGACAATATTGAATATGAAGGTGGTTATGATGGTTTTAGATATATTTTTATGCAAATCAAACAAATATTTTTTTAAACTTATTTAAGTTTTTTTTTTAAATTAAATAAAAATATTCGGATTATGAAAATATATATCTAACTATAACTGCAAATTTTTTTTTTTAAAACGCGTCTAAAACTGTTTTTTCATGGCTACAACCAAAGATCTAGTTTTAACTGTGCGCCGACGACAAAGAAGAAAATCACAAGAAACCGAGACAAAACACACACACACACTAAAACAAAGCCACAACAACAAAAATTATATAAATAACAATAATATATAATATTAGATGGAGTATGCGATAAGGATTGTCGACGGACGGACGGACGATTCCTCTATTGTTTGAGCGGATCTTGCTGGAACGCATACGTATGAAATGAAGCAAACAGTATATAAGTATATTATACATATATACATATATAAGAAACAAGTGTATGTGTATTTACAAGTCTTCACACAAGGTGTGCATGTGTGTGTGTATGTGTGCGCACTTGCAGAACGTATCATATGTATGTACCTTACCCCCTCCCCGGCAACATGTATGCGTACCTTGCTCGCATGTCTCATGTGGCATCGTGTAGTCGTTCCGTTTTCTTCAGTCACTGCCCGATATTGAAATCAAGCACGCGCGCGCGCACACACACGATCACACAAACGCATTCTGAAATAACGGACAATAAAATTCAAACGGCGCGATCGACATAGAAAATAATAATACCAGTTAATAATAAAAGTGCAGTGAATGCAATTGTGATAAATTTGTGCATTCGGTTATTTATTTTTAATTAGCATATTCGGGATTTGAAAACGCAATCGTGGGCGCCGACGCAAGGTACACGTGAGTGGGTGCATTTTTAAGGTGCATCGACAGTGACTTATTCGATATATAATTGCAATTATGACTAATCGCTAGAGTGATTTATTGTGCAACATTGGATTAGCCGCGTTTCATGAGACTGCATAATATATAAACAATCACGAATTCCATTCTACGAATGTGTATCAAATATTATATATATATAAATATAGTTTTGCGAGGAATTCGGTCGTCGGAGAGCGGAAAGTGCAACAACAATAACAACAACAACATCAACGTATATGTACTGTTGTAAACATGCATAATATAGTTAGTTATATATGATATGACTTAAACACAGTGTTTAGTGGCTGTGTGCGCGAATATAACGTGACCGCAGTGTTAACGTATTAATACAAGCTAACGGCGCACGCTCGGAGAAAGACGACGTAAAACCAGTTTCACGATGAGGATCTTAAAGAATTGGTAATTTTAAGATTTTTGTATTGCTGGTGTTTTGTGGAATGTAGTACAGATGAGGTGTTTCGGAATTTCTCTCTCTCTCTTTCTCTTTCTTGTAAGGGAAAGATGGATAAAACGGTAGGATCATTATGACGCATCAACGGTCAAAACAGCCAATGACCTGAGAACACAATTCTTAGGATTAATTTAGCATATAATTATACGAAGAACGATTACAGAATCATGGCTTCTTTAATTATAGAAAAAACCTCTTCATTAAATAGCGCTCATATCTTAAAAAAAAACAATCTTAAAACTAAATAAACTCCCATAATTTGCTTAAATTTTCCATTTTTTATTCAATCCAAACCAAAGCACATTTACAAATAATACTCAAAGACAATAACAATTCGTCTAAATGGCCGCATGAGCTCTGTCGGAAATGACTCAAGCACGCACGCACACATGCTTACTTAAATACACACACACACACACACACACACACACACACACACACACACACACACACAATCAAACATTCCGGGATATAGTTTTTGTACCTGTTTGAATTTACGGAAATATTCACCACTTTTACCTGTGTAATGTGTATGGGTGTGTCTGTGTATTTGTGCCGTGAGCCGGTACCCGCATTTTGCATGGATTTCTTTTGATATTATGCTTGAACACCAGAAACAAAACGTCTGGCAAAAATCTCGACTCGACCATTCTAATGTTCCACGACGCGCAGGACGGCTCGGCTGGCGTGGCGGTGGCGTGGGAACACTCTTCTGTGTCCGTGTTTGTTGTCCTTTGGCATTATATTATACATATACATATATAAGTGAATGTGCGTATGTATGTTATGTGTCTGCCAATGCGTATAGTCCCTTTTGTACATATGGAATGTGCATATTGTGCCATCCCAATACATCACATAATGTTTTCTGGGCTTATGGGATTATAGGCCTTTATAAGCGGCATTGGGTAATATAATGTAATGTAATGTAGATTGTGTGGCGCACAACCATCAGAAGAGCCCAACCGGCACTTCCAAGAAGGCCTGATTAAAATGAGAATCACAGAGATTTGATTCAATTTTTTATGTTCCCAGTACTTTTGATTTGCTTGTGTTTGTATTTGTAACCCAGGCGAAATTCCAATATTGTTGGATCTTTTGAAATGTATAAAATGTATCTTCTTTTTTTTGTATTATAGAAAAAAATCTTTACAATTTTTTCCAAAAATATAGCAAAGCGAGCACAAAAGTTTTAAAGTCGTAACACATCTGAAATTTGGTTTAATACAAAATGATACACAAATAAAAAAAATGTTATTTGGATAAACATAAGTATAGTAACCGTACCAACCTAATATAATACACAGATTGGATTTTAGAAATAATATAAAAATTCTTGGGTTAAGATAAAATGGATTTATTTTTAGTTTTGTAATTCTTTCTGTTATTATATTTATCTCGATATTTACCGATGATAATTTCAAAAATAATAATAATTGTTATTTATTAAAATTTGTTTTTTTTTCGACATCTCAATAAACCGGTTGAATATATTTAACACTCAAAACATTTAAAATTGTTTTTACGTTTTCAATATTTTTAATTTGTATTCGATTTTTTTTCTTTTCTTTTTGAATGTAGTGTTTGACTATAAATTCAAATGTACTTCGATTAACCAAATGATGACGATTGATGAAGATTGGTCAAATCATGATTGGCCGAGCTGATTATTTTTATCACGTGCGATTTGTATAGAAATTATTTAAAAGTCAATAAAATGAATTCCCGTCTCCAAAATATTGCATTCTTCACACAGAATCTAAAATTACTATTTTAACATAATAAACAAAGGTTTTAATATTGTTATACATTATCCAATTCAAAATTACTCTAAATTAAAAATACTTTTTCATTTTCAAGTGAGGCACTAGGCTTGTTTTATAAACGCAGCTTTGTTATCACGAGCCACAAAAATACATGTATTACAACAACAACGATGCTCGATATAATCAGCAGGCTCACAATTTTTCGCGATCATTATCGCATTTATAAAAAAGGCCTACTAGGTTAGTTTTAATCACATCGAAGATATAAAAAAAATCATTTTACTTTTAACGAGTTTCAAATTTCATAGAATAATTCGTTGAAATTTAATAATAAACCTTAAAAGAACAAACATTTTATTGTGTCTTACCAATCATTTTACTGCAAATCACAGTAATTAAATTATTAAAACGTTCCAATTTGGAAAGATCTCATTTTTAAAATTTCACAAAATATCTTTTAAAAATAAAAAATAATACCTTGTAAAAATAATACTACAAAACAACAATCTCAAAAGGTAACAAAAGAATAGTTGAACAGTAGACATTTATAAAATAAATTTCAAAATAAAAAAATATTAGTAAAACACATTGCATTTATTAAAAAAAAAAAACAAGCAAAAACAAGAAAAACATTTTATAATCAAGGAATTCTCGAATTTTTTGTTAAACACTTAAAAAAAAACAAAGTAAAACTACCCAGCTAACTACAGGTTAGGAATAAACAAAGAACTTAAAGAGTTATTTTTATTAATAAAAATCGAATTTTACTTGTCAAAAGTAACAATTTTTGCAAATTTTTCCAAATGTTATAATAGATATAAATACAATAAAATATATGTTTAAAAAAAATTCTATAAAAGATAGCTATAGCTCAAAGATATAGTTAAAAATATCTAAACATAATAAAATAATCTCATAATCTGAAGGTTAACAATGGCTTAAAATTTATTAAAAAAAAAAAAAAATTGTAATTAGCGCTATTTACTCATTCTACATAATAATTTCAAATAATATTTTTTGTATAATAGAGATGGTCAACTATGAACATTGTTATATCAATTTAGTTTAATCCAAAGAACGACGGAAGAATTTCATAATCGTAAGTTGTATGTAGTAAATCCTAATACAATGTTTGGTGTGGTTCTCTGTCATATGTCATTCATCTTCTCCAACCTTGGTAGGCAGCACCGGTTCAAAATGTCGGCGGAGTGCACTCTGGGTACAGAGTGCGTTCAGTGTGGCTATAGATTTTATAAAATATAACTTAACGTATCAAATGCAAAATAAAGTTCTTACAGTATATTTAAACATGCTAATTGCAATCACCTGCTTAGAATTTTGTATTTGTTATCCATTGACTCTATTCAAATTTCAAAGTCAAAGTATATTCTCACGGTAAAAAAGTCAAAGAATCATAATCCCCTGGGTTTAAATACACTCGAAAACGTATTTTTATGTGAATTAATCAAGAAACGAAGAAAAAACACACACGGACACACGAAGGGTGAATGAAGAATGCACGCACCTGACTCGATTATTTAAAGATCCCAACGTTTTTTTTACGTGTGTATACAATATTCCTTTTGTATGTATGTAATTGTATATACTATTATATATTAGTTATATATGTACTATACATAATATCAATAGTACAATCATGTGTCTTTGTATACTTCTTCGTACAACCTAAGTCACAGAAAGCAACACAAAGAGTGGGTCCCTCTTTTCCCATTCTATTGTTTACACACACAGACATACACACACGCACACTTAGGCACACAAAGACGTTAGCAGGGTCTTATCTACCTGCGCACAGTGTTTTGTGGGCAGGTTACACGTTACAGACATACGAAATATGTTGTAAAATGTTGTGTCTGCGCATTTTCGGTTGGTGAACTTAGCCGCTGGTCTTCAATGTCTTCGATGTCTACACGCTGGCTGCTTCTCTTCGGCACGGATGGTTGATTTTTGTTTAAGTGTTGAAGACGTTTCGCATTTCTTATGAAGTGTTGTAATGTTGCAATATACTACCGTTAATTTATGGTGTTTAAGTCCACATTTTCGTTGAATAATATCGAACCAAGAAAATTATTTCAATTCGAAGTTCAAGCACTTAGATTTTCAATTATTCCCGCAGATGATCAAAAATAATTGAAAAATAGATTAAATACTTCCGCTTTACGGAAGAGCCTATATTAGTAAAACACCTTTAAACTAAATTTCATCCCAATACCAAAAAAAGTCTTAGGGAATATGTAGGAAAGGAGTCATATCTTAGGAAGTGTTTAGCCTAAAGATCTTTTAAATTACATTTCATCCTATTTCCACCCCCTATTTATCAAGAAGCCTAATGGGGATGTTTAGAAAGAAAGTCATATATACTCCTCAACACCATTTAAATTAAATTTTATACCAATCCCAAATGCCATATTTAAAAAGCTTGATGGGTTCTTTCGACTATTAAAACTAATTGTCTTTGCCAAAATACTTCCTCTATACTCTTATCACACAGACTCATATATATATACTAATTAAAAATTCTGTCTTTTTCTCGCGTCATGTTTGAAATCAATAACAATGTTTCAATAGAATTGAATAAAATCAAAAATTACACTATTTTGACAGCTAATTTGTATACACACTTTTTCTCTTGTTTGAATTTATTATACAAATCAAAAGTTACCGCCCAAAGAAATAAACGATTCTAGGGTCTTACGGAACTAAAAGCTTTTCTGTGTCCTGAAGAAAAGATAAAGTCCATTGGATTGTCTTAAATGATTGAAAGTGAAATGAATGGAACTCAAGCTAATAGTAAGGATCATGAAGATATCCGTGAACCTAATCCCCCCAAATCGATAAAAGGATATTTTTAGCGGCATTCCATTACCCATTATTTGACCATAATTGACCATCAACCACTTTGACCACCCTCGGTTCAAAAGTTATTCCGAAAAAGGTTAAAGGGTTAATTTCACGTTTGTACAACGTGTGCATGTTTATCGTCCATGGAGGAGACATGGATATATAGTTTCATACCAGAAAAACGGCTGGCACAAACACCCAAAAACATAAAACAAGCATTTTTTAAGATACGCATCGAATAATTATTATTAAATTAACTATCTTACTGAAATCAAGGAAAAACTGCCGCATATGATGAAGAAGAAAACGTTTCCAAACTAAGAATTATAAATAACTATTTAAGAAATACAACAACCTTGGAATTGAAAAACATTATAGTCAAGGAATTCGATTTCGATAAATTAATTGACGTTTTTTTAAGTCAAGGCTACAAGTGTTCTTTTATTTTTTAAATGTTGAAACAAAGTGTAGACTGTGTAACAAATCACCAGTACGGCCCTGCCGCTACTCATTGTTACACAACACATAGCACGAACAACGACACCTGTTGGTCGATAGCCAAAGGCAATGTCCAAATGAGGAGTTTTTCACTTGTAAGTGGACACTTCCACTGGTCATTGTTTTCCATGATCGGTGATCGCAAAGAGTCAAACTCTAATAGTTATCAATTTATCATGTACAGATTTTACGACCGCATAGTAAAAAAATAATATTCGTAAATGTTACCAAGTGCTATTATAATTATTGTTACCGGTTTCCGTGAGAGATAACAAGAAACCACGACCTTTTTATTCGGGAGCCACGAACAGAGTCTACAACTGTACAGACCTACTACGGACACCTAGTTAAAAATAAGCATCTATTAGATAATTCCTGATGGCTAGACCTTCTGGTGGTTTTGCATTCGCATGACCTATATTGTAGCACCCTGTCCTGGCAGGTGCCCTTTGAGACAGCCGTTGTCCCAAATAAAACACAAGTGTTTGTTTTATACGGTGGCCGTAAAGCGGCCTTGCCTATATATTTATAATAAATAATATAATTATATTTATTTTACTATTTACACTTGTTCTTATAAATACATACCGCTTTAAACTAAGCACTAATTTCTTAAAACTATTGTTACAACTTATTACTAATAATAATAGTGCGCCTTGCGCACACGCAATATTCCGATTGGCATCACTTCTCTGTGATCCATCATAATAATTCACATCCTCTCATCTGGCAATTGATGTCACTCTCTTGGCTGCGTACTAAGTACATGGGTGCTCATTGAGTATTCCTCCCCATAGATGGCGCCTAATACGGTATGTGTGACGACTCGTTACAATATATACGAGAGGGTTAAATATTATTATTTAGAATTTTACTAAATCCACAAAATGAAAGTCTGGCTCTTAAATATATAACATTTTCTCAACAACTTCCACCTACTAATTAGGAGTATGTTTGCACATTCCAATTTTAAGGTATTTCTACTAGAATCCGCGCTCCAAAGAAGATAGTGTTTTCTGTAAATAAAGTTGCCTTTTGATGTTTGCGCGTTCTTGGTAAACATTTTCCGGAAAAGGGCTTACACGTCCCGAAATATGTGTATGTGTGTGAGTGTGTGGGTGTAAACAACGTTTTCGTGGCGCTCCATCAGCCAGCTTTCGGGCGACATGCTATGATAAAAGGGAGAGAGCGTGCATACATTCCGCCGAGGCACGTTCACCTACATCAAACACACACACACACTCACACGCATTGTTGAGATTGTATTACTATATGTGTGTGTCTGTGCACAACCCCGAAAGCTCTGCTATATACAAATTCCGACGCGTCAGCGCGTCTTCAGGCTGCCTGATGAGAAGACAATATCATACGTATATATATATATATATATATGAACTAGTTTTGGGGAATGCTCGCTTCGGCTTGTTATCTAATGTTTGCATTACTCTGTCATTATCGCATATAATTTCAAATTCGGGGTACCCACTTAAAAAAAGTGTGTCCGCATTTCAAAGATAAGCGTATATAGCATCGTCACACTTGCACAAACCTGTTCTAATATATGATATATATATACTATAGCACACAAAATATTAATATATATATAGTATTTCTATATATAGTTAGTTAGTCTAAGCGTATGTGTTATGGTGCTAAATGCTAATCCAGTGATTCCACTTCTTCATTCGCATATAGGCCACGACGACGATCCGGCTCTAGTATCGTGGTGCTGGGTGCCAGTGAGGACACCATTAAATCGAGACTGCCCGTGGATGACTACTTGGGCCACCACGCCGATTATCAAGTCGACAACGAAGACGTGCAATTGGAGATGCTAACGATGCTGTCAGTAAATCAAGACAATGGTGAGTATTTAATTTTGTTCTTTTGCTTATGTGAGTGTGAGTTGTGAGTGAGAATGTGTTAGTGAATGTACGAGTGTGTGAAGAATAATTATTGTGAATCCCTATGCTGCATCATCGTGTTATGTGATATGTTTAGCTCGGCATCTCGGCATCGGCAGCGGATGTGAGAACGCCTGTAATTTGCATAAATTAAAGTCAAGCAAAGATTTGTGTATTTCATCTTGGTATAAAAGATAAAAAAAGTTTTTTTTTAAAATAAATATGCAAATTATATAAAAATTGTGAATATGTAAATGTTGACGCGCAAAACAAACCAAGTTTAAAATAAATACTATTTTAAATTTTGAATCGGCTTGTTTAACAGAATATTATTCGTTGTATTGTTGATCGAAATTCTAAAAGATAGATAAAAAAAATACATTTAGTTAAACTTTATTAGCTACGACCGCATTTAAACGAGATATGGGACACATAGATAAGGCTCCCCTTTAAAAGTGCATATTTGGGTCACAGGTTTTACTTCGCGGTACGACTTTTTTTTTCATTTATTTTAAATATTTTATATTACCCAACATTTGAAATTTTTTAAATTTTATATTGATTTAATATTTTTTTTGCTTTACAACATAATTATTGATTTAAAATAATAATATAATAAGAGAAACTAAATAATTTATAATTCAAACCTTTTTTATGTTATACTAAAACATATAAAAATAAACAGTAATTCTTTTTAAAACTATAAAATTTATAATAGTAATAATAATAACAATAATACAAATTTATAAAATAAATTAAGAAATTATTCCAATGTAATGTAATCTATATATTTAAATTTTAAAATGTCCATTTAATCGACTATAAAAAATTGTATCTTGGACAAATAATTATAATACGTTAAAGAAAATAAGTAAAATATACCTAAACAAATTCAAATCCAATTTACAAAAAAAAAAACAAATTTTAAAAACATATATAAATACATATAAAAAATAGTATAATTTTATAAAAAAAAAAACAAGAAATATTGATAGTTTATAATTTTATAATATTCTTCCATAGCCTTTTTAATGTTCCCCTTAAATTTTTTTTTTTTTGGCTAATCTCAGGTCTTTTGACTCCCATCATGGTTATTAATCTTCTAAGGTTTACAACTACAAGTGAGTCAAAGAAATTGACTATGTGAGATATATTTACCCCAAATATGCGACTAACGACATTGTTTACAATTCAGTGACAGGGAAATGGTGACCATTTTATTGGAGTTTATCCTATAAAGAACAAAGAAAAGAGTTCACTTTATTAGGTGTAAATATATGTACATGAAATTTGACTTTTCTGATTCGCTACCCTTGTAATAGGAACAGTCCGAATAGTAACTTTAGAGATTTTTTACTACTCAGTTATATGTCAGGAAAGGCGACAAGTCTATTGGAAATAAATGCGGTGAATTTAATTTTATCACTGAAAGGAGGTATCAGGAGTTCGATGAACTGAATAGTCCCAAATGATATCACTTCGTCTGACTACAAAAGCTTATTAGCCTTACCATGTCACTGGGATTCTTGAACCATAAATCATCATTACTACTTTCAAGTGAAAACATATTTTATTGAATCACTCTTTATTAATAAATACATCATACATCATTTTAAATTAATTGTTAAAAGTTGGGTTTTACTTGAAAATCTGGGACGTAATCATTACATATACAATATTTCCAATATATTCATCATAAATTATGATGATTTATAATACCTACATTTTCTTTATTGATTCCATTGTGATTTAACGTTATTCATCAAGATTGACGAGATATTCAATTCAAAAATAAGGGTAATACCATTTATTCATTTTGATAATTAATATTATTCATAAAGGATTATTTGACAATTAAAATAAAAATATGTATATATCTTTATATTTATATATAAGTCATATGCAATATTTATAAAAAAATAATTGCGATTTATTGTTGAATCACCATAATTATTGAAATCTCACGATAAAAAGCAACACACAATGAATCTGTATACTATTTTTTTTAAAGTCTTTTTTAGATTCCCGGAGATTTTTTCTTATGATTTTTCCTTTGATAGAAACTTTATTTTAATTTTCTTTTTATCTTAACTTAAAATAAATATAAGCATCAATGCCAACAAAATGGAAGTGCTCCTAATTTGGTATTTTTTTATTTATATACCTTATTTCCTGTACATTTTCCACCCACGCCCGGAAGGCTTTTTACTCGCCCGCTTGCAACTCACAACTAATAATAGAAAAACACATCATTATTTAATCCTGGCACGAACAGAATAAGTGGTGACACCATTTAAATGCGGACAATTCTAATTATATCTTTGAGAAAAGCACTATGTCTTATTATGTCTTGTGTTTTTCTTGCAATGGTTGCATAATGCGTCTTAAAAGGTCGTATGTCACAAATAATTACGTAGGGGAGTCTTGCATTTTCTGAATTACTTCTACGAGTATTATAGATATAGAGTTTTTAGTTTATAGTAGTATAATATAATTATTATTTTTAATTGTATAGTGTTTACTTTCAACAGGTCCTCATCGCGAGATGGCCGTTGACGTGCCCGAGTCATTCATCGGAAGGAATAAAACGCCACCGCGGTACCCACCGCCACGTCCACCCACACAGGTAAATCACATTCCAAATGGGGCTCAGCCCCAGGTGGCACACAAGTCCACACATGCCGTTGTCGGTGTAGGTGTAGGTGGAGTAGGAGGAGTGAGTCTTGAACTACAGCCCCTTGATACGTCATTCAATCACAAGAGCTCACCGTCCTTGGACAGTACGCACGAATTCAGCAAGAAATCATCTAGCAAAGGTCCATCCTCGCTTGGCTCCACCTGCGAGTCGATCGGTTTCGACTCGATGAGCTATCGTACGAAATCAAGGGGTTCGTTAAGTTCACAGTCCTCGTCATCCGGTGACCTCGGTCCGCCCGAGTATGATCTGGGACCGCACAATGAGCGTCCCGTCGATGTGCCCGACAGTTTTGTTGTTGTGAAAAAGGCACCGCCACGTTATCCACCGCCCAAGCCACAGGTTGTCAAAGAGATGGCCAAGACACCTGTGCACGTAGCGCCACCGGTATCGGTGCTCCCTAATGATCGCCAGGTGCCGTGCCCCCAGGCTCCGGTCCGGAACAGCGAGGTATTTCCATCCACACATTTTCATTATTATTATTTATCGAGATTATTATTATTTTGTCATTTTTGTTATTGTTTTAGTTTGTTTTATCGTAGTTTTTTTTAAACGTTCTTTGTTTTTTGATTCTATTTTTTGTAACGCTATCTTTGCGCTCTGTAAACGCGATAATGGCTGAAACCCGTTATCAGTTTACCAAAACCATTTACAAGTGCGATGTGCAGTTTGTGCAACGCAACGTTAATCTGTATATTTTTATACCTAGTAATCTGCTATGTGTATACTATTTTTTATACACAATCATCTCTATAATTATTATTATTGTAATGAGTGCTTAAGTTAAGTCTGTCTGTATTTGTTTGTATTTATATATATAAAATGTGCGCAGTTTAAGTAACCTGACACACGAGCACAAATCGCGCATTAAATGGGCGTTCATCGCCCACAGAGATAGAGATTAGCTGCGCGCGTACAAATGATAAGAACAAATAATTATTACAGTTATTATACTATACAATACACAGAGTTGATAAACCTGTGTGAGATAGTGGTATGTTATCTGAGTAGTGCAGGGAATCAATGCAATGTGATTTATCTAATTTGAATACAATTGATAAAATAGTAATGTATTAGAAAATTGATATTTTAGGTATAACTTTCCTTTTTATATTCTTGCGATATTTTTTGTTAGTTATCCGTGACTCACTTGGAAATCTTTAAAACTATGTTTTAATTTTTTTATTATTCTAAAGCTTAGTATTGCAAAAACGTGTTGTCAATGACAGTGCAATGATAGATTTACACTTAGGTTGTCTATAGTGTGTCTCAATCTCCATTGCAGTCTCATTGTCATCGTTGCAACTGCTCATTGCAACCCGCAGTGTAAACAAGTTGCTATGCGTCATTGACCGAGAAGTTGCAATGAAAAAAAGAATGAACACACACATTTTAACACAATCCATTGCTGCTTTTTGTAAATGATCCCCAGTTATCCCCAAATGGCTTCGGACGACCTCCAATTCAAACGATTACCCTAATTGATGTTCATTAACGCCATTGATCATTGCACGTTCATGCAATAGTTTAAATCCAGCCAGGGCCGGTTCTACCATATGTGCAGTTGATGTTGTTGTTTTGGGCGCTATTTAAAGAAGAACGCTTATTTTAATTCTTAAAAACTATATTTTAAGTACCTATCAATTAAAACCAATTAACCTTTTCGAAAATCACTAAGTTCAGAAAAAGTCAAGGGAATCGATTCGAATAGCTAAAATGACGATTATGCTAAAGTAAAAACAAAAAAAGATCTTTTCAACATGTTAAATGTAGAAAAGAGACGAGTAGGCCTAGTAAGGAAACATTAAAAAAGGCATTAATATCCGAGTCTATATCCAATATCTTATATGGGTTGTGTGAAAAAATTCAAAAGGACGTAACCAATTTAAACTGCACTGGGATTAACATTTATTGAGGCTACATAAAAATTGTGCGGTAGCCGGACAATTCTGTTTTCGTTGAATTGTCCGGCTCATCGAAAACAATTCATTCGAAAAAAATCGTAAGCAATTTATCTTAAAGTAATTAAAATTTATTAGAAAAAAAGCGGTAAGGCTTCGCAAAAAACAAGCAAAAACCAAGAATTCCGTACTTATGACAGTTTAATTGTATATTAAATATATTAATTACTTTATATAATTATTAAAAATTATAATTGTAATTATATGTGTTTATGTGATGTGTGTTTGTATTTCTGTGTGTGTGTGTTTGTTTATTAATGTTTTTATCGTTTTAATTTTGGTGAATTGTCTGTTCGATCGATTGTCCGTTCGAATAATTGATTTTCGATAATTTTATTTCGATAATTTGTTTTCGATGAATTGTCAGTAAAGCACAAATTGCAGCTATGCAATGCTTTTTTTAAATCAAAAGGTTCATTCAAGTGACTTAATTTTTAATTAAATGTATCTAAATTGATATTCCCAAAATTTTTTTTTTTTTATAATTCTATATTTATAAGTAGGTATAAATAGTTAAAGAAAATATCGTTTTACCTGTCACATAAAATAAATATACAAAATAAAATATTTATTTTATTATTATTATTTATATTATGAACGGTAGTTTCCTCTAGAAAAACTCAGTTTTCATTTGAATAAAAATACATCTTATTTTTAAAAACTTTTTTTTCGCAAAGATAGTGTTACATAAAAGAACCTGAAACTGTACTTGTAATTAATTGTTTATTTCACTTTATTTATACTTTCCTTATCACTTTTATCTATTGTAGATTTGTGTTTTATTCTTCTCGAGTTTTTATGCATCACCAACTGTTTTATTTTGTTTTCACCAAATTTGTGTTTATCATTCTCATTTTTTTTGTCACACATCCGTCACTTTTCATTTTCATTTCATCACACAATTTCGCACACACCTACACAATCCACAAAGTCTTCCTGTGTGGCCACTGTTTGACTGCTTCTCTTCAGGACGAGTAAGGTGTTTCGATATTATCTATATATTTATATTTCTAGATTTCTATATTCAAGTATTTTTTTCAGGCAAAAGCTATATTATGTATGAACAATAAAAATGGTGCTAGGGTGTAGTTGTTTTTTTAATTAAATTTATAGTGGTTAAGGATTATCTATACACTCAAAATATATAAATATTGATTATTTTTAAATGTCCAATTACAAACGAACCAATCTAACCAATTATGTTTTTCCATTTAATTTCACAGCTTAACGGATCAGTTCGACCGGTGCCACCACCACGAGACCACCTGCGTATCGAAAAGGATGGAAGACTCGTGAATCGAGCACCAGCCCCACAGGTGCCCGACCGCAAAACGGTCGTTGGGCATCCGTTGCAACATTCCGTCGCCAGTAGTCAACAGATTGCACAAATCGTGGAGCCCACCGTCGAGCAGTTGGACTCTATCAAAAAGTATCAGGTAAACACATTTCATATTCTAAATATTTTGTTAGCCAAATTTCAAATTATATTACTTGCTTTCGAGACAATAGTCGAACTAATCAATGTAAGCATTTATACATTGTTGCGTTGTCCATTTAAAAATGGTAGGCAAAGAATCCTATCAATCACAAAAGTCAGTGGACTCAGTCAAATGATTCCTTTAGTTTTACATGGCCTGTATTATAAGCGACATGCTCAACATGGGATGACAAAGAGATCTGAGAGTTCACATGAATATTTGTCAAGCAATTCTTACTATATCGTAAGCAAGATATTATTACGTGAACACGCTGGGGTATTTGCGAAATATCGTAATATCTTAAGCTCACATGATAGAGCTAATGTTCAGTTTAGTGATCCAAAAAAAGTGTATATACTAGAGAGAATACCATTAAAACCAACAGGTAATCCACTTCTTTCCTTTCATTTTCTGGTAAAACAATCACTTGAAAGCGCACTCGCGCTAATTTTATTTTTGCGTTATTGTTTTTTTTATGCACCGATCATTAAGGTTGACAATTAAAAGTGGACAATGAAAGGTGGAAAATTGATGATGGCGACAATTTGGTATGCAAAAAATTAAAATGCGTCAATTAAGGGTATGTGTGTCAATGTCAAGTTTAGAGGCAGTGGTGAGGTAACGGTCTAGGTCGTTAGGTCCCGATCTTAAACCCGTGTTTTTGAATGATTTTTTTGTTATAATATAATTTAATAATTTTAAAAATATTTTTTTAATAATTTTGACTATATAGTGGACTATAAATCTGGATTGTAATAATGCCAATTCGGATTTTTAAAAAAATCTTCAGAAACTCAACGCTTGAAAATGGCGGATGGAAGTTGAATAGTAATCTATAACCAAAAACTTTTTGAATTTATTAAAAAAATACCTTTGAGAAGGTCGGATTGAGGAAAGTAGAATAGTACCAATGACCAATGACCAAAACCGATAAGTATTTTTTTATAGAATAACTACTTTAGAGAGTTGGAGTTGAATTAAGAGAAATGGAATAGTAAAATAAAAGCCCCTAAAGGATTTAGGAAAAGGGAAAAAAAATGATATAGAATGTGAATTTGATTTAATGTGCTTGGTATCAAATATGCATGGGACCAAATGAACAAATCCTTAGTCCTTACATATAGCTGTTGGGGTCAAATGTGCGCATGGTATTAAAAGTGCATATGATTATTTATGTATTGTATCAAATGTACGTGATCAATTGTGAGTGACTATTTGTAGTGCGGAATCAAATGAGCTCTATCATTCAGCCAATCACCGTTGCCACCTTTAATTGTCCACATTAAACTGTTCATCTTAAATTGTCCACCTTTATTTATAACACCTTAAACAGTCGCCACCTTCAATTGACAATATTAAATTGTCGGTACACGCATTATAAATGTGTAATAATTAAATACTCAAAATAAATGCAAGATCCTCACGGAGAGTGGAAATGCGCCAAGTGCAAAGGCAATTTTTGTTGTTTCGCCCAAGGCGACTGGAATATATCGGTACTTGGTGGACCGTGAATAAACAAATTTGTCGGAAGGCATGTGTGTATTGCCAGGCGGCAGAACACTGAAATTGGTACATCCAAAACCGAAGTTGTACGTGCATAATTTATCGCACATAATGGAACGTTCATTTTCATTCCCATAGGTCTGTAAATTTTACCTAAAGACTGGTCACAGTCTAAATCGTGTTTGACCGTCATCTTCGCCAATAAAGGCGGTATTTAGCCAATGTGCTAATTCTTGGTATATACTAATATGTCACCTATAATAGCTTAACTGACTGAACATAAATAGATATATTTTTAGATCATCAAAACTTTGACGTTTGACCATGACATCGACTCGACCCAAATATCGTCCATTGATTCAAAACACAATCAACAGCTTCTTAATTCTTATATTCCTTGCCCTCTCTTACCTAACAAATCGAAGTCGAAAGCCGAAAGAGAGCATCACCTGTTTGGCTTCCATAATTCTTTTTTACGTTTATATTTACTAAACACCCTGCGCCTGCTTGCACACCACAAATGTGTAAACAACATTTTACAGTATTTAAATAATGCAGTCACTGTCGTCTCGTCTCTTTTGATGTATGCATTTTCTATATACTGAGATATATGTGAGTTTATATTTATATATATTGTTATATATGTGCTGTGTATAATGTATTTATTTGTATGCAAGTTTGTAACGTTGTATATATAACGTGTATTATATTAAAGTTGTATATAGACAAATGTCGCGTGTGTGTTTCTCATTAAACCGCGTAGGTATTTTCAGGTGAACAAATACTCTTTCTCTCTCTGTCTCTCTTGTGCACTCAAAAATATTATCGTGTGTATACGCATGCGTTCCACAGTACACCCGCGATCTAGCTCACTCGCATACACTCACTTCGCTCTCCGCGAATTTACTCACGGCTACTCACGACTCACACACACACTTAAACACTCACACATTGCTGTTGCCTGCTCTGTGTGTTTATAATGTATATATATATATATAGCCTATAGGTGCTTTACCTGTGCGCTCGCGACAATTCATAATAATAGCCAGGTATTTTTTGTGTCTGTCAAACTGCGGTCAGTCAGTCTCAGTATTGAATTGAATTGAATCGTAATTGTGTGTGCGCTTAAACAGTGTTTAGTTCCTCTGTTCGTTAATCGCTATTCCGTTCTCCACCACTGTTTTCAACGATTCGTAAGTGTTTCTTTCGCAAAGATCATACACAAAACGTTTATCCGAAATACGGTTAAATATCAGTCGATTGCGTGAAAGTTTCGTTAAGTCGTCGGGAAAAGGATATTTGCACGTTAAAGGCGCGGGAAAAGTGATACGTTTCTCTGAAAGTGAATTTTCACGGGTTACCTACTATAGGACAAAGTGCAATGTCGGAAAGTGCATTTTAATCATTAACACACTCGACGGTGTGTGTCCATCGAACGTTCGTTAAGTTTTTCGTTGTATACCAAATTAAGTCGTTGTGAGTTAGTATTTATGGAATGTTGTGTGCACTGATAAGAAATTCTGCTGCGCCCGTGCTCGAGCGAACACTTGATCAAACACGTCGCAACGTGCAAATTTAATTTCAAAGTTAAACATTTTCGATAAATTTAATTGTATTTCTATACGTTGAACGTGTGTGTGTGTGTGTGTGTGTTCGTCCGCCTGGACTAAAGTGTATGTTTTGCTGTTATCGTCATGACGACTTGAAACACCTCGACCGCCACGATGAATAACATTGAAAAATAAATATATATTTAACCATATATACCTATTCTGCGATATATATAATATATATATATATATTAACATGTGTGCGTATGCGCGCTTTCAAAGACTTATATTTTACAATAAATGATGTAACGCTTGTGCACACAAATACATAAACAGAAGCACACGCACACACACACACATACAAACCGCCGTATAATTTATGTGGATCTTGAATTGTTGTTAATTCAATTATATTTATTTTCGTATTTTTATTTGTCCGTGTGTTGCGTTTCGCGGTCACCATATGCTAAATACATTCAATACAACAACAACATAACAATATTATTTACTATATAAAACAAGTTTGCTTGAAAGCGAAACTCCCTGTGCGTCATAAACCACCCCTAATCTACACCCACACATTATACACTGGAGGAGTCAGAGCATAATAAGCCTCTTGGTCTTTTGTGAGCACGTGGGTAAATACACCCTCCTCTCTATTCAAAATGAGCACAAACGGAGTCATTGTGTAATATATAGATATTGTATATATGAAATGCATTCACGATGAATGATTAAACAAAGTTGAGCGTATGAGTGCTGGCCGTTCTTTGTATCATTTTCCAGTAGTAGTATATATATATATATATATATATATGTACTTATAAATGTACATGCAGGAAAACAGCAAGTGCTCAGGATTTTCTTAAAATAGAGAAAATGGCTTTTGTGTGCCTCCTCCTTAAGACGCCACCGAGTTGAGGACAATGTAATATGCGGATGAGCGCATTGACATTTGTTATACACGGTTGTGAGCTATAAACGGATGGTCATTGTGCAGGCTTTGTTTAGTCCAAGAGTGTATCTGTTGTGCTGCGGCCAATCTAGGTGGTGGCCTGTAAAGTTACTAAAAAATCTTGCGTTGCGTGGTGGATGATGCTAAACGGACAAAAAATGGAGGTTATTCGATAAATGATATTAAAATTGCACATATATTGTATAAGAAACTCGATTTTGCCAAACGTTTCTATGCACGCAAAAGTCTATTGTACACGACGAAGAAAATAAAATTTCTAGTCGCCGTGGGTATGTACTGCGCACACTTACAGGATCGTACGTGAAAGTACGTCCTTGTATGCACGAAAAATTTTATCATTCTTCTGGGACCAATTTTGGTTTTGGACCGAAACGTGATTGACGGGAATATTATGTAATATTAGCAAAATATCTACAAAACAATAGTTTATAGAATAAGCTTTTGTAGCTCTAGTTTACTCTAAAACAGAAAGTTCAAAGCAGTTTATGATTTTTCTCGTTCTGGTCATGTTGACCATTTTATTTGATTGCTGTGCTGTGGTCCACTCTTGATTCTTTCCGGCAGGGATTGTAATTTCACAGAATTGTCCTTAACAGCGATTATGATAAATGTCAGTGGAAAAAATATTTCTTATATATGAAAATAGTTAATACTTTACATCCAAATGTTTTAGCATTGCTCATTAGTTTTGCTTACACGCACACATGCACACAAAAGCATATGCTTATATTGAGTTGTTGTTGTATAATCCTTAAATTTTTTACGCGTGTCTAGGAGAAGATAAGGAAAAGCCCAATTTATCAAAGTATTGCCCCGATGGTAATCTCCCGCTAAATATACGATTCTGGTGTTTGGGAGCGCTAGCACTAAACTGGCTGACTGGGCGACGAAGGCATATATCCTCTTTGATTAAAAACTTTGTTATCCATTTTGGTTGTTGTTGTTTTAATCGAGTACATACACTTATTGCCCGACGACTATTTCGGTCAAACATATATGTTCAATGACTTAAACTTTTTGGATTATACATAAAGCTCTATTGACCGCATCCTTCAAATGTCCATTCTTAAATACTGCGCGAAGAGATACGGTTTTCGCATTAAAAGAAAGAAAGAGTTCACATATAAGACTAGAGCACTGATGTTATCGGCTTTTACGTAATTGCATGTAGTACTATATATATGTACAAGTAATATATATAATATACATAATACAGTAATATCAGTATTTGTATGTGAATAATGAAATCACTGTGGCGCAAAATTGACCATCCCAAGGCGGAGTAATTTGCTTATTATTTCGCAACGTTAGGATATTTTTAAAGGATTGTATAATGTATATTTACCCATTATCTGCAATATATCTCCCTCTCAGACGTGTCAGCCGCCGCCAGTCACCGTTTTATTTTGTTTGGAAAATGTAAACCAATGACATGTCAAATTGCATATTGTCAACTGAATTGCTTTTTAAGTCTAATTTAATCAATGCCACTTCATTTGATATTTGGTACAAGATATTCCATTACCTCAAACATTTATGAGGAATTTACCGTCTCTTAGAGATTAATCTAGAACTTTCCAATTGAATTTAACAGAGATAAAGATATCCGATTATTCATTTCCCGAAAAATTACCATATTTCACCGGGTATTTTTTCTCCGGTAACTCCGGTAACTTACGATCGAGATACATACAGCTATTGATATTGGTATTGATATTTTTGGGTAGATTCTCTGATACTAAGAGAGAGGGTATAAATGAGATGGCCATATAAATAAAATAACGCTTATCAAATGTATCTCTTCATTGTACATTGGCTGGATCGTATTTCACGTGTAAAATATTATCATGTCCTGATTGTCTTAGAGTTTGCCCTAGTATATATAAATATATATATTTATACATAGAAATACATAAAACATTTGATCACTAAACAATATAAACTGCGCTGACGTATTTAGCTTAATAATTGTTGATAATATCCTGGTCTGCTCTCTCTCTGATGCCTTCCTTAATTTATAAACCTCTGCCATGACAAATATACGCTTGCGATCGCAGACTTAAATCCCATTTATATATTCTAATGGAGCTGTTTACGTTGTATACGAGTATATATACATATATATCCCAATTCATAGACTATTATAAATGCATGACGCAAGTGTTGCACATAAATATTGCTATACAGCCGCATTAAAATGCAACAGTAAAATCACGTTTTTCTGGTCGTTGTAAAATATTAATTATATATACACAGCCAAAGAATGTCACACCAAATTATATAATTTCCTCATAAATATTGCAATACAGTTTAAATATAAACAAGATAAAAAGACTATATCGCGCTTCGGAATATCCATGAGTTTAATATCCAGCATTTTTAAAGAAAATATTGTGGAAGGTAGAGCGCGCAGGTGGACTGTTTAACAATTCTTACAAAGGAAAGAAAAAAAAAAACTAATATATATCCGGGATGATATGAACTCGAACCTAAAGTGTAGTAGTGAAGCTATAGTGAAAATGGTGACCAACAATGCGGTGGACAACGAACTGTACTTCTCGAATTCAGCACGGATTGAGCAGCACAAGGCAAGTTATTTAGAAGAGGAAGCTATATAGGAATATGTATATACCCATCCCCAATATTGGGAATGTTTGAAGTTTAAAAACATATATTTACGTGTGCTTTACCGCTCATTATGGGGAATAACTTATTTGAGAATGCATTTTTGTCGCGATAAATAAAAATTATACATAACACTTGTAAGGCACAGAATATGTTAACTTTAGCTTTAGGTGCAAAAAATTATAATTAGATGTTTGTATATTTATCCATGGAAGGATTTAATATCTGAGTCTTTTATTCTTTTGTTTTTGTTTTATATTTGTTTATTTAATGTATATTTACTATATATCAAATGTAATATATTATAATATTATAAACAAGAGCTTATTAAATAAATATGGTCAGTTGCCGAAAGCCGCTGACGACAAAATTGAATATACATTCAAAATGCATCAGTTTATAAATTATGTTACACCCAAATTACTGGAAATTATATTGTGTGTAAAATTCGTAATGAACATAGTTAAACGTAATATTGATATAATATTTATATACAGACAGTAAGAGCGGCACATTCATTAGGCATAAGATTAGGTTATTAATTGCTCAGTAATTAGGCGCATGGGCACGTCAAGGCAATATGAAATTGAAGCATGCACTCACAACAGAATGCAGTGTAGAGACTGTGGATTACAGAATGCCGTACACAATTATAAATATGAATACTCTAATTACCTGGTATATCAAAATATACTATATAATTATATACATTATAAAGGCAATCGTTTAGTAAAAGTTTACGACTCACGTGTATTCTCACGGTGAGATGATCTACATCCAGTTCAGACATATTATTATTGTTTTTTCAGTATAGTCTATACTGTATAGAGTATTTAGAGCAACACTTTTCCATTATTTCGGTCTATATTGATAGAAGAAAAAAAAATACCTGAAATACTGTATCGGAGTATAGAAACGTGTTCATTACAAGTCCATATGTAGAAAAACTAGTCCATCTCGAACCTTTATATTTAAGTCTATGTTAATAAATGACTTATAAAAACAGACATTGCTGATTTTAAAGTCGTCAAAGAGGAAATGTCTGATTTCATGGATTTCTAGATACAATTTGAAGGAACTATTTATTATGGACCCATATACTACATAGTTTTTTTTAATATTTCAACCATTATCTAAATAGATTCTAGATAAGTGATTCTAAGGTTTACATTTTGGAAAGACATCGGTTTTACTTTAAAAAATATATATATTTGTAGATCGCTTAAACACTCAATATTATGATTTTGTTTATATTATTATTATGTCTTCCAAAGACTATAATCTAGCTATACTTATTTATATTTTTGATGTTCTCTAAAGAAACCTAAAAAATATCAATCTTCACCTAAAATGCAAACGTAAACTAATCGAAATTTCTATTTTCTGAATTACAGGAACAACTGCGTCGTCGTCAGGAAGAACAGGACCGCATCGTGCAGCAGAATGAGTTCCTGCGGGCCAGCTTACGCGGATCTCGTAAACTGCAGGCACTGCAGGACAGTCCATTGCAGGAACGACCCGTTGGCATCGAGAACGATGCGTTCGCCGAAGACGAGGAGATGGAGGTCATTGCCGGTAAGTGTATTATTTATAAATTGTATACAAATCGCACAAATAAAATTGCCTGAACGCTTGGTATATATCTCTGTCATATTTGAAGAGTTAATCTTGAGGTACACAGTTCTTCCTCACGGTATAACATTTGATTACCGAATTATAGCAAGAAAGATCTTTGTAACAGACATGTAAACCGTAAAAAACAGGAGGATGGGTAATACAAAAATACCATCAGCTTGATGGCGACTTATGCCATCATAACCGCATTAAAATCAGCTGCCGACTTAACGCTTGAAATGTCGGTAGCTGAATCCTATATTTTTTTATAAAGTAAAATTATGAAAACCAAATAGCCCATATATTCCGTAAAAGGATTGTAAAGGCATATGAGACATGGAGGTTAGATTGATGAAATTGTTTTTTTCTAGAATAAATAATATATTACACCTATATAGCTATAGATTGATCAATGTTTGGTAATAATATTTGTTTTGATGTAAATTATGAAAAATGGAAAATAGCTCAAAAGATTGATGAAAATCGTTGAATCCATATATATAGTCTAGAAGTCTTGATTGCTAAATGTGTATCCTAATAGATTGGTTGATTTCGTTCTCTCTTAGCTAGACCTAATAATTATCGATCCATTTTGGCTGTACACAGATAAAAAATTGATAATTATATTTAAAAAACACTATTTTTTTATCTAGAATGATGAACATTTTCAGTTAAGAAAATGAAACATTTTCCGCTAGTTTGATGAAATTTGTTATTGAAAACTAATGATTTTTTATATTATTGAAAATAGTTGATTTTTGGTTTAGATTGAACATTAAAACGCAACGCAACTGCGTGCGTAACCACTCCGCACACGCGCACATATTGCGTTTGCCCTAAAATATGTTTGCGCACCGGAAATCCGCTAGTGTTTTCTTTTGTGATTATATACCTATGCCTACCTGTGCGTGTGTTATCGCATGCATAATTAAAATTATTGTCTATTGTTTGCGATTTATATTAATAATATATTGCATATACTCTATAATGTTTTGATTTAATTTTTATATATACAGGTTACGGTGAGCTGATAAACAGTCTGCAGCGACTGCAGAATGAACTGAACAAGCAAGGACTCGGAGCGTTGGCTAGTCGTGTGACGGCTGCCCAGCAGCTACTCTCTGGCCCAAATATCGCACGTGCCCTGGCCATTCGTACGGCGGTGCTGCAACGTCGTCGGCCACGTGTTCACAATCCCGTTTGCTCGAATGCACAGACACTGGCGAAAAGTGTAAGTATTCTAGTCCTCTAAAAAGGATGCAATTCCATAAAAACTAATTCTTTGTAAATATTGGTCCAAACAGTGCGTGGAGTCATTGTCCCAGTCCAGCTCTTCGGCGGCCATCGAGCTTTGTGATCTTCTTTCCACGTACGAGATCGAAGGATTATTATTGGCACACGATCGCATCGCCACAACAACGGACCGTACTCCTGCCGCGTCTGTGGGTCACTTGACACGTGACGACACACTGGTTAAGTCCCACGCAAACATGGTCAACAATAACGTCCTAAAGGTGTGTGTTTTTAGGTGTAAACATATTCTCATCAGGAATAGATACTTATTACTGTTTTTGTTTTTGTATTTTATTAGCAACGCGAACCACTCAGTGCTCCCGTGGTTGGCCTGCGTGATAACCGCGATCCCATTAGGATTATACAAATTGAAAAGTCCTTGGATCCGTTAGGCGCCACAATTTTGAACGAAGGTGAAGCAGTGGTTATCGGACGCATCGTGCGCGGTGGTGCTGCCGAGAAATCAGGCCTACTACACGAAAAAGACGAGATTTTAGAGGTGAACGGCATTGAGATGAGTGGCAAGTCCGTGAATGAAGTGTGCATGCTGCTGGGTGGCATGACTGGCACCTTGACGTTTCTTATCGTGCCGGCAGGTAGTCCACCACAGGGCGTTGGTCGCGAGGCACCAATACTACATGTTCGTGCACACTTTGACTACGATCCCGAGGACGATATGTACATTCCGTGCAAGGAGCTTGGTATCGGCTTTCAGAAGGGTGATGTGCTACACGTGATCTCACGCGATGATCCTAACTGGTGGCAATCGTATCGTGAGGGCGAAGACGATCAAGTCCTGGCTGGTCTAATTCCTAGTCAATCGTTCCAGCATCAGCGGGAATCGATGAAGCTGGCAATTGCGGGCGAAGCGAATCTCGCAAATAACCGCAGTGGAAAGACGGCCACGAAGGGATCTACGTTACTGTGCGTTAAGAAGGCCGGCAAGAATCGAAAGAGTAAGAAGGGAAAGGCCAGCAGCGAGGCCGGCTATCCATTGTACGCAAGTGCTACACCGGACGAGCCGGATCCAGAGGAAATACTCACGTACGAGGAAGTGGCACTGTACTTTCCGCGTGCTTCACACAAACGGCCTATTGTACTGATTGGACCACCAAATATCGGACGACACGAGCTGCGACAGAGACTGATGGCAGACTCGGACCGATTCGCTGCTGCCGTGCCACGTGAGTATTTTTTTTATATATAACTAGCGCTTTCACAAAACGGCGATAGTGCAATTTTCTGCTAATGACATCTGAGCCAAATCTTTGACGAAACAATGTTAATGTTAATGTTGCCGCCATCCCTTTATGAATTGAAATTACAATCAAAGACATCTTGCTCGAAAAAGCAAGGATTCCTTTACTCTTGTGGGTTGTTTAAAGTGGGTGATGGCCAACTAAAGAGTACTACAAAAACATTGAAGTGGTATATTCCAACCCCATTGCTATACACAATGTGCCTGCCAGTCTATATAATAAAAAAATATAGTTTATATTTGTAATGTTATCCATTTCTTAGATACCTCTCGTACGCGACGTGATAACGAGGTGCCCGGCCAGGACTATCACTTCATTTCCAGACTGCAGTTTGAAGCAGACATTCTATCGCGAAAGTTTGTCGAGCACGGCGAATACGAGCGATCCTACTACGGTACCTCTTTGGAAGCCATCCGCACGGTTGTGTCCAGCTCCAAGATATGTGTATTGAATTTGCATCCACAAAGCCTGAAACTACTGCGCGCCTCCGATCTGAAGCCATACGTGGTGCTGGTGGCACCACCCAGCTTGGAGAAACTGCGTCAGAAGAAGGTCCGCACCGGAGAAACGGTGAAGGTATAATTGGACGGCATCCTTTATTTTAATATCAGAAATTTAACTATAATGTCTTATTTCAAAACAGGACGACGACCTGAAGGAGATCATTGCAACCGCCCGCGACATGGAGGCTCGTTGGGGTCATCTGTTCGATATGATTATTATAAATAACGACACCGAACGAGCTTATCATCAGCTGCTTACCGAGATCAACTCCCTCGAACGGGAACCGCAATGGGTGCCGGCCAGTTGGACACACAACTGATCGATCATTACGTCTTAACTAGTATTATATAACTTCGCATAGCACACATAAGAAAAAGAAAGAGATAGGGGCATAGAGATATATGATCGTCATCTAAAAGGTGATGATAATGACCTAAATATATATATATACATATATATATAGAAAATATATAGATATATACGTATAGAAATGTTCAAAAATATAAATATATTTCATATATATATACAAAATATGTATAATTAAAAATTGTATATAGCAGCACTGTTAATATTATCGAATCACAACAAAAACAAAATTTACTAACAAATTATTCCATTTTTTTCATTTAATGATATTTATGTATGAATGTATTCTATATATTAGGTAATAA
This sequence comes from Bolitophila cinerea, assembly GCA_010015015.2. NCBI lineage: Eukaryota > Metazoa > Arthropoda > Insecta > Diptera > Mycetophilidae > Bolitophila > Bolitophila cinerea. The sequence goes on along the minus strand of JAAAKO020008456.1, from coordinate 4,701 downwards.
GACACGAAAAAAAAACTACAACATCAACAACAAGACATTCCGCAACACGGAAGCAAATACTCCGAAAATCTTATGATACAAATTTCGATTTGGCGCGATATATCTATAAAATACACAAACACACACTTACACAACTGGAACTTAAATCCCGCGTAATTAAGTATTAGGTATTACGAACCGCCAAAAACACGAAAGCAATTTGCACTGTGGGGACATCAGCACAGCAGACGCACGCAATCGATCAGCCAAATTTTTCCAGGAACTTAACGAAAGTATAATAAATATATATGTAAACTATATTATAGCCTGCGTGTGTGTGTGTTTGTGTGTGCGACAGAGATGTCTATATCACATCACACTCACACGCAGAAAAAAACACACCAATAAAATTCATTGTTGCATGTAATCGTTTTTTATAGATTTTCTATAGATTTTTCAGTGTGTTTTTGAATTTAGTACAATTTTTTAGAGATCCATTCCGTCACAAACACAAAACTCAGATGTTGTCTCTGTCTCTCACTCTAATGAATGATTCAAATGAAAGAGACAACACACACACACGCAATATATACGTTCTCGTTAGGAGACAAAACTTAACAGCAACAATAAAAATAAATGTTTTAATAATGGTATAAAAATGAAAGAACGAAACCAACTTTGTAGTCATCAACCTATAAAATATCCAAAAACTTCGAATTTCCTTATTTTTTTTTTAAAAGGATTGTAATGAAAATCGGGTAATTCAAAGGCAGGTGCGGGGTTGAGGTGATCTTTTAGATTATCTATGGAATATAGAAAATTAGTGTTTAATTTCAGTTTTAAAGTACGATATGTCAGTTTAAAATACACTAACTAACAACATAACCTCAACAACAAATACGGTGTGAAATAGTTTGGCTTAGTTCTCCAAATTATTTAAATTATGAGTAATTATATTCCAAATAATATATTTTTTTTGAATCTCAATTTTGTTGTCCAGTTTGTTCCTTATTTTCAAAAGAATTTTTTTATCAGTCAAGATCACAAAAGTTATGACCAGTTTTAAAAATATCTTTGATCTTAAAAAAATGAAAATTTAAAAACAACACCTGCAACTCATATATATTCTAGAGAAGAGTGACACTAAACAAATATAAATTAAAATTAAACTAAATAGTTAGACAAACAAAACCAACTTATTCAAACCAATACACTAAAAAAATACTAAATACAAATACATAAAAAATAAACAATGTTTATAACAAAGAATACACACTGTACCACAAACATATTTTTCATTGAGTGCATATATATATATATATATTTTTGTTAAATTGATGTACAGGTAACTCTCGCAACGATCCTCCATCCACCTGGTCCTCACCACACACCCCACAAACCATTCCAACTAACAAAACTGTTGTAGCAGAGTTTATGGTAGTCACGTAGGTAGACCAGCCGAGCGCCGAGTTTTTTGTATTGTTTTGTATTCAATCACAAAAGCCGACCGAGTTACATACGCAGACTTAATGTTAATTAAATAATTAAATTATATAAGTAAAATCAGCATTATTACGAAAGACGATTAAGTTATTCTAATAAGTTTGTATTTATGTATTGCAATTTTATGTTTAAATCGTATTTAAATCTTTTAATAAAAAAACAAAAAGAAACAATTTCGTCCGATTCTATGAAAAACAATGTGTATTAACATATAATCATTCAAAATTGAAAATACATTTCTTTTTGGATTTAAAATTATAATAGACCTTGCGTTTTTCTATATGCATGGGCAATAACATCCTTTTTGCATCGATACAATATGTGTCACACTTGTAGGGTCTTGTAAGTGCCAATGCGAGAATGCCCAATTGACAGGCATCGGTTGGATGCCCAATATGGCCAGATTTTCACATATAGTTTATGGAATCGATACCAGGTGTCACTTATTACATTTATTGTCTGCATATATAAGGTTTAACGAGGGATTTTATTGTTGCGGTTGTAATTTAACAAACATTTACTGTTTATTTAATTATATTGTAGTGTAGTAACACAACTATATTAAAATTTTGGCTTATTGCAAGGGAAAACCGTCACTTTCAGTTACTATACAATAACAAGTTTAGGTAATTATTTTTTTATTTTTATATAAAAGTTAGATTAAAATTTGGTACTGTTTTAAGGTTTTATGCTATAGATCAGTTAAAAATCTTTGAAACAGATGGAATTCCTTCAATTAATCTACCAGTAAAAATCAAAAAAACTATCAATAAGGAATGCATATTACGCCTATCCAGAATCATTATTATGTGCGATTAACTTTGGAATTCAGTGTGATATACGGCGGCATGAAATAGATCCCAAAACTAACTCTTCTTTTATTTAACAAAAACACAAGAGAAGAAGAGAGAAAAGAGATTTTGGGAGATTTTTACAACGTATAGTTTGCCTGTCACCTATCAGGAACCGTTAAATAGATAGAATCGTCCCTTTAAAAATACTGGTACATTCAATTGAATTGTATATTATATTTTTTAAATGTAACTGCTCTTAGTTCTTCAAACCGACATGTTATAAAAGCTAAGGAATTATTCAATATAATTAGATAGATAGATATATTCGGGAAATAGACTGCCTAAAAGGAAAATCGGAATGCAGGTCTTAAAAGTTGGGCCCATTATGCCTTTCCCCAGTGTATATTGTATTATATTTACAATATCAAACAAGAAGAATACCTCCGCATTACGTCGGTGAAAAAATACACGCTATTTATGGTTTTTATGTTTACGAAATCAGTGCAGATTCTTTTCAAAAAAGCCGATCATGGAATATGACTTTAAAATTGTTGCGGTAATGTATTTATTTCAAGACAACTTCTCATCAAAGAAAATTCCCACATGAGCAATGACGAATGAACACCGATTGCATTTATTTTCCTAATAATCTAATTGCGTACCAGATTCGAAAACATTAAAAGCTATGTTTGAAAATTCAATCAAGTTCGTCGATGTGGAACGATCAACTATAAAACCGTGCTGGTTAAGGGCTATCATTCTTCTTAATTGATTTATCATCACGTCGCAAACAAGGGAGCTTGGTTATTGTTGGAAGAATAGCAACACCTCTGTAATTTCAAACATCAACTCTGGATCCAGGCCTAAAAATGAGAGTAATTTAAGAGGTTTTCCATTAATCCGAAAAAAGCCCTGTTGAAAGGGATAAGTTCAAAATAAACTGCAGTAGAACTGTTTGGGCTTCAGTACACTTCCGTAAAAACAGCGGAGTAATCTCCTCCAGGCCTTTTCCCGTTCACACTAATACTGAGAAGAACTGTTAAGATATCACTTTCAGACAAGGGCAATAAGCTCAGATCTATACTCTCAGATACTCCAAATAATCGATATAAGTCAAGAGCCGCACTTTCGAAGAAAGTTCCAAACATCTCGAATTTTTTTGATGAACAGTAAGTAACTACTAAGCGATTTAAAGTTTACATTCTTAAAGTCAAACACCATTGGTGAACTCGGTCTTGCAACGCTTCCCGCCACCATATCGAATAATACCTTGATAGGAACGTGGTAAAAATCCACTCTACTCAACGGTACAGAGCTCTCAATAACATAGACGTCATCTTGATTGCTAGTAAACAAGATATCCAAAAGTCTACCCTGAAAATTGAAAACATGATTTAGTTGAGACAGGTGAGAACTAAAAAGCATTAAGAGCATGTTTATATTAACCGCCGATCCAAAACTTGAAGGAAGCAGAAACTTAGTGTTGAATTACGACCTCTTAATCCATTCAACTGAAGTAATAATGTTAAATGTCAAAATAAATATTTAAGTCATGTAGTCCAAAAAAAGCATGGGCAATAATGTCGTCAATTGAACTAGACCGACCACATCGGGATACAAACATGGCTCCACTGCTATAAAAGTTGGTCTCAGCAATGTTCTCGCTTTAGCAACTAGACCAGCTGTCAACAGCGATGATATCGGCACTGCTGCACTCAAGGAGGATTGCGTTGCAGGCTTTACTCTAGACCGCCGAGGTGAAGCGAGTGGTCTGTGAGGTGTGAAAAAATGTAGGAACGAGCCTTCCTTGCAATCTGCGGTCTCGGTGAATTTGTAGGTATCCGTTTCGATACTGCTGTAATAATTGGTTCTGTAAAGTGGTCAGACTGTTTCGTAGGTAAAGTCGGTGGAACAGGGCAGGTTATAACGTCCGTTGTCTTCGTCTTCTTACTATGGTCCTTCATATTGGACATTCTATATGTCCCCTAGACTGCCATCACTGTTTTATATATGGGACTCATTTTTAACTTTACGGCTGCATGAAATAAACACTATAACAATTTCAGTATATAAAAACATTTACATGTGCTGCGAAAGAGCAGCACTCTTTTTCAAAAAAAAACACAAAGCAAAGGAGAGAGAAAAGAAGGAGATTATGGGAGATTTTTCGAAGGTGTTTTTTGCCTGTCATTTTTAATTATAAACAATAATGAATTATTGCAGAAGTCCATATTGAATTCAAAAGTAGGGGAGAGAAGGGACAAAAGTATCATGATATCATTTTGAGTATTCAGACTGAAAAAACATACAAATTAGAACACATCTGAAAAACACGCCATACCAATAGTATATTATTAAAATTAAAAATTCTTATTGCATAACTAAATGAACTTTGAATTAATATACATGTCCTATTTTGTTTCAT
>JAAAKO020008445.1:0-18669 GCA_010015015.2 Bolitophila cinerea | reverse complement strand
TAAATTTAAAGTTTATACTTTTTAAATTTATAATATAAATAGCCATTGATTTATGTATTTTTTTTAGCTTTGAACCTTTTAAAAATACGAAAGGTTTTCAATGTTTTCAGTATAATTTTACACTTAATAGTTAATACTACATATAAATGAAAAATATTGGTATCGAAATTAAATTGTTTAAAAAAACAGTTTTGTGCAATTTGGTTCATTTTATTGTTAGCCCTTCTTCCACATTTTATATCCATTTTATCAATTCTTTAAAAAATCAATATAAATTGTTTATTGTATAAAATATTAATATTTTAAAAATATGAACACAAAATATTTAAATTTCTATTTACCAACTATGTCAATAGAACGTACAAATTCATGTCGAAATAAAAATACATAAAATATCGGATTCACATGGTTTCATACAAAAAACGCGTTAGGTGACTTCTGTGTAATTCTGTGGTTCTATACCTCTAAAAAAACACCCTTTATAAGAAAATAAAAAATAAATTCTAACTTGATTGTCAATTTTTGTATAATTTAAAAATGTTTCGGGAATTTTATATACTGGATTATATGTATATAAAAATCTTATTTTTCTATACATTCCGTATTTATAATTCTCGTATTTTTTGTTTACCTTTTAAAATTATTTTTATGTTTAGGTTTGGTATTTTAAAAATACGGGATTTCAAACCCCACCATTGAAATATTTTATAATATGCGGCTCGCGACCATTTTGAGGATAAAAAATTACCCGTGGAGGGATTTGGATAGGACAAGCCTGTTTTAGACAGAAAATCTGTTATATTAAGTAGACTTATATTTAAGAACAAAATGTTTAAATTTGATTGTTAAATTTGTATAATTTAAACAGAATTTTTGATATACGTATATAAAAATCCCATATTATTGTTTATATATAAATCAAGTGTTTATATTTTCGTTTTTCTTTGTTTGCTTTTACATTTTTATTATTATTATTATTTTTTGTTTAAGTTACGGTATTTTAAAATACGGGTTTTCGATTGAAAACGGAATTTAAAAACATGTTCAATTAAAAGTAAGAGAGATTCACAAATTACATATTTTTATATTTTTTATTAAGCAGGGGTGTGTTCAGTATCATTTAAATCCCTACAAAAAATGTTGTCTAAAAAAAATAATGCCCTTTTTTTCCTTATCGAGTTCTGGTAAAAAATAATCTTAAAATAATGAAAATATGGCTGTGGCTTTTATCAGTAAAAAAATGGTTAAATCCATAAAGTGACTATTTTACCAAATTCTGTTGTACCAATACCCCACCATCAAAGAACATACGAAATTACTCCAAACATATACAAAATTATTGTTTTTTTTCCAGAATTGTATATTCATGTTAAACCCTCTACTACAACTGTTATTGTTTCTATATAAAATACATGGAATTGTACTCTTTAAAGCTAGTATTTCATAGTAGGACCAAACACGGGAATAAGAATTTAATAATCTCTGAATTTAATCTACGAGAATGCTACTAGAATTTAAAAATAATTTTACTCCCCTATCATACTTTTTGTACGGGTTAAAAAAGTTTATTGGTCGAAAGGGCTTTAATGCAATTGCTCCCTGTTCACTCTAACATAATTTTTTATGCTGGTCAAATGTCCATCCTTCTTTTAGGAGGGTTTTTTTAGTTTGTAAGAACATGGGGAAGTCAAGTCTTAAAGCCTTTTTTAGCGATAAAAATCACGTCATGACATTAACCTATCTTTTACTAAAAAAAAATCTAATGAGCCTTTTAAAAATCCCGTCATATCAGTGATCATGTTTACCGGTAGAAATTACAGCATAATTTTTTACCGGTAAAATACACGCTAGTAAGGATTTCTACTCACTTACCATTTTAAACGGTTAAAATAACGTCACGTCAGTGAACTTTTTTGACGATAATTTTTTTACCGTTAAAATCAGTGAGGGAGTGTGTCAAAACCTCAACTATCAAAATTTTGACTTGCAAAATCTCGAATGTCAAAATTAGGAGTCATTATAATTATTAATCCGGATAATTCCGTGTTATTTGATTGTTTTTGTGGTTGTAATAAATCATGCGCCCAGCGAGTGCGCAAACTTTTATTGGATCGACACTTTTATTTCGAGATTTTTTTCGAGATTTCGACCCCAACCCAATCAGAGACGGTAAATTCCTTACGGTAACAAATTGGTAAAATTTTAGTAAATTAATTAAAAAATAATTGACTTTTAAAATGTGCGCGTAAATAATCAATCTGTTTACAATAAAAATAACTAAAATACTACCTAAAATTAAAGAGATGTTCATTAAAAATCCGTACATAGAAAAACTGGTCCATTACGTGTGTATATATTTTAAATTCTATGAGTTAAATTATGTACTTAGTTAATAGAGTCAAATCAGAAAATAAAAAATTGTAAGGTAAATACATTGTTACAGAACGGGAAATTATGTGACAGGTATAATGAAGCAAAAAACTAGGGCTGTGGAGTCGGAGTCGGTGGAGTCGTTCTGGTAGGAGTCGGAGTCGGAGTCGTTTAATTTGTTCCAACTCCGACTTCAACAAAATTTTAATACTAAAATTCTCGCAAAATCATGGATGCTCTGAAATCCGAATTTTAAAATTGGATTTTGAATTTGAATAAATAAATATTTTTTTGTATTTAAATAAAAAAAATATTTAAAAAGATGTTTTTACTTAGTGAAAGTGGATTTGAGTTTGAGTTGGAGTCGAAGTCGGAGTCGGAGTCAGAGTCGTTTTAAAAAATAAATATGTCTGGAGTCGGAGTCGAACAATTATGTAACGACTCACAGCCCTACAAAAAATATGCTGTGCACAATCGTGCAACTGACGGGACATATTCACTCCCGTAATAATATACCTAAAATATCGCAAATATTATTAATTCAATTGCAATTTTATTAATACTTTAATTTGAAGTGTATAATCGAGAATATTCATATTATAAAAAAAATATTTAAAATACAATGAATATTATAGGAAATATTAGTATTTGCGAATAATAAAATAATCAGTTTTTATGAAAAATATTATGAATATCTGAAATATCTGAGAATATATTAGGAAATATAGCACATATCAGCAAATTTAAAATGTATTTGCAAATATCATACAAAATCGCAAATATTAGAAAAAAATAAAAATAAAAAAGCGATTTTGTATATTTTCTAAATTATTCAATTTATATTTTTACGGAGCTTAATAGATTTAGATTTATTCATTGTTTGCGGTTCTCGAATATTCATATTTTTCATGATTGAAAGAAGTCAAAATAACGAGTGTTTGCATTTTTTTTTATTAAAGTTGAACCATCATTATAATTTTAATTATAGTATTCTTCTTTTTTATCGAGTCAAATTACGAACGTGATAATTTCACTTATAATATTCGCTAAATATTTGCAAATACGAGAATACTGAAAATATTTCCGAATACTTAAAAAATAGGGAATAATTACACGCCAATATTAAACCAAAAAAAAACGATTTTATTAATTTTAAATACCAAGAATATCAAATATTATGCATCAATTTCGAAATTATTGAAAAATGTTACAATAAATTTATAAATATTTGTTATTAATTGCAAATATCAAGAATAATATAATTATAATAAGTAATATTAAAAAAAAAAAAATAATAATTTGCTAATATTAAAAATACATTTTATATTACGAAATATACAAAATATTTTAAATATTATTAATAATACATGATTATTCCAAGCGATTTGCCCCTTGTATACGGATGGCGTTCATCCTTTTATATACTTTTATCTGCTGTGGTTATTTCTTAAACTTCATAGTGTCGCAGTGCGTTGATGACTGTCTGCAGATTTAATGCATGCCTGCATAAACTACCCTTCCAACTTCCAAAAATTATCTTTCGCTCATCCGCACTCAAATCCATTCGATCAACGATACACCATGACGACTATTGCGTGTGACTCTGAGCATATGGACTCTCACGCCCATTCAAATTCTACTCAATAAATTAACTCTGTACTATACATAAATACAAAGTATAATATATATTCCAATTAAACGGAGTCAGCCCGGAGTCTGTACACAACAATATAATCACAAACGGTCAACCGTTCAATTTCCATTGTTCACGGCACAAAAAGACTCGGACTCAAACACACGCACACCGAGAAACACTTAAGCTATACACAAATATACGCATATATAATAAATAGGAGAAAACAACTGAAATTTCAGCCAATTAGCTGCGCTTCTCATGTGCGCTCTGATGGCCAAACAAACAAACAAACAAACGCCAACAACAGCAACAACAACAACAACAACAAAAACCACTAAACTGCAGGCAAACTATGGGCGAACTGACATTTGGACACACGCCAGAATGGCCGGCTCATGTCGCTGGCGATGAGTTATATCATAATTTTCATTGGAATACATTCTATACAACATATATAGAACATGCAGCATAAAATGTATACATAAATATGCCATGAGTTTATATATATATATATATAGCTATATATTGTTTTTGATTGTCCAGATGCTCATGAAAACAAAAGAAGACAATATGGTCTGCGGTGGTTATCATCATCTACAGCCTCTCTGGACAGAACCTATTAAGAGTTGTACTATTTTAGTATATATAAATGTTTGTTATATAGAATTACTGTTACGTTGCACTTTCACATTAATACTTTATATCCCGCCTTTTTATTTTTTTCATTCTCCCAGCAAATTAACGAATAAACGAATTTCGAGATGGCAAGATTTGATGGGATGGCTGATGCATGCGCTTTATAGTCAAAAGCGTACCCTTGGTCAGTTTGAAATAAATAATATTTATTTAATTTAGCGCGGCTGGCAAACACACACACACACGCGCGCGCGCGCGGGCTCATTAATCACCCATTGTTGTTGTTTGCTGTTGATAACCGAATAATTGGGACCGCCTCGGACGCGGAATTTTTGATTAATCGTTTGCGATGGGCCACAGACAATCGCATTTTTTATAGTTTTACTGTATTTTAGTATTTTTAGAGTAATTAAATGGTTATAGAAACTTTAGAAATGCGCCGGTAATTTATGGATACTTTTACATAGTTTTGGGTTCGCTGTAAAGCTGCTCTCTCACATATTTACATTTTTTTGGCATTTTAAAAAAATAACATATGTAATAATTAACATTTGGATTTTTTTTTTATAATTATATAAATAAATATCATGGTTCAGCCATAACAAAACGAACAATTCATCCTTAAAAATATTGTATCTGTTCACAGGTTCTACTTTCAGTGTTCGCTCACGAGAGCAATAATTAGTGATGAAATAAGTTCAAGTTTGTTTGATTTTTATTTAAGAGATGGCGTTATTGACCATATCTCTGGTGTTAAGTATCCCATCGCAACAAAATCTTCCCATTTCTTCAGCGAATGGTGACTGGCGATGAAAAATGGGTCAAATACTACAACGTGAAGCCTCCCAAACTTTGGCCAAGCCAGGATTGACGACCAGTAAGGTATTGCTGAGTGTTTGGTGGATTGGCCGCAAATCATTTACTATGAGCTAATCCCCAATGGCCAAACGCTCAATTCGGATCTGAACTGTCAACAACTAGACCGCTTCAAGCAAGCAATCGCACAGAAGTGGTCAGCTTTAGCCAATATGAGAAGATTGTGTTCCACCAGGACAACGCCAGACCAACGCATCTTTGGTGACGCGCCAAAAGCTGCGGAAGCTCAGATGGGAAGTCATTATCCATCCACCTGACCGAAACTGGCACCAAGGGACTAACATCTGTTCCTGTCAATGGCGAACGCGCTCGGTGGTACAAATTTGACCTCAAAAGAGGCCTGTGAAAATTGGCTGTACGAGTTTTTTTGCCAATAGGGACGCAGACTTCTACAAGCGAGGTAAAATGAAGTTGCAATCTCGTTGGAAGCAAGTAATCAAACAAAACGGGAGAATATTTGACTTAAATCGGATGATTGTACACATTTTTATCCACATTTTAAAAATGAATAATAAAACGAACGAACGTATTGAACAACCACTTATATACAAATAAGATTGCAAATTCCGATCACGTCGCTGAATACGCTTACTGTAGCAAGCACTGTAAAGCACCCCGATGTAAAGACATTAGCGCCATTGTCATATTCGAAAAGTAAAAAAGTCAACACTACCACATCCATGACACATTTGCCAATTTACTGGCGTTAAAAATAATAATTGAACAAACAACTTTAAAAGAGCGGAACTGCAATTTAAAACAACAGAAAAAACATTTTTAACGGGAAATGACCTGTTTAAGGATGACAATACACAAATCTTTTGCCAAAATATTGGTTTATATTTTAAAGCGTGGGAGGGGGAGGCTTTTTAGAGGTGATTGTCGTCAAATAAAAGGGGCGCTGCATTATTCTAAAGAGACTTGACGTCACGAAAAAAAATCATGACGATTAGTCACATCAGAAAAAATAGTAAAAGTAATACACGCCATGAAATCCTGACAATAAGTCACAGTCCCCCTCTGAATTATTCTCACGATTTTTAGTGGTATTAAGTCTCTTGAGAATAACTCATAGTTGGCCTGTGCATTTACAGGCTGGAGAACAGTATTTGCGGAATTATCTTGCTAAAAATGTACCATCTCACAAAAAAATTAAATTAAAATAAAAAAAGATTTTGCCAAAATCTAGCATAATTCTTTAAAAAAAACAAGTAAAAAAAACAATAATTCATAAATAAAGGCGCTAACGTGCGATTTTTCATATTTATAAAAATTACAAAACATTCTTTTATTTAAACACCGTCCTCTTAAGGAAATAAATCCTGAAGATAATGCGAGGCAGACTGTGACTTATTGTAAGGATTTTTTGTGATGTTTGTGATTATTGAAAAACAAAAAAACAACCAAAAAAAACACGTTGACGATAATGGACAATAGCTGTGAGATTAAGTCTCTTGAGATTAATTTACCACACCAATAAAAGGTTTGTCAAATACATATAATTAAAAAATATAGACATCCCTTGTGAGATCGTTAATTTTTTCATGGGGTGGTTTCAGTTTAAAGTCTAAAAAGTGATGACCAACAAAAAAATATGTTAAGATGTGGTTTGTATGAAATGAAAGGTATTAAAAATAACTGTTACATATGACTTCAAAAAATCGTAAAAAAATCACTTGTGGAAGTTATAGATAAAAGAAGGCAAATGGGTGGTTGTTGGTCTAACGATACCTATTAAATTTGATTACAGTGGCACATCCTTATCAAGTATGTCTGAAATTTGTAATTTAGGTGTTCTCTTTGATGAGAAGTTGTCCTTCAGAAAACACTACAACGTAACTGTTTGAAAGGCATTGTCCATGCTCGGTTTCATGAAGAGGATCTGCTCCGAATTCATAGACTTAAAAGCACTAAAAGCGAAACGAGTTCCGGCGAAGCGTTAAATTCAACCTGGAACCTTGAGTTATCCATCTATCCGCCATTTTCAAGGATAACTTTCGTAAGATTTATTCTTTGGAATATACGTCTGAAGTTTTGTAACGATATATTCAAAAAGGTGTTGGTCAAAGAGTATACTATACAACATCCCTCTATCAGCAATTTTCAAGGATGGTTTTGTAAAGAACTAATCAAAAAGTAATGGTCATAGAGTTCGGTTCTAAGTCTCTCTATTCGCCATTTTCAAATATTTAAAAGGGTTTTGATCATAGAGTACTATTTTACGTCTTTATATCAACCATTTAAAATTATATTAAAATAAAAAAATAAACTAAAAAAAAACATTTATTTCCTCTTCCATTCCTCTCCTAAATACTAAAATATAAAAACATACAACCCTCTAAGGAAGGAAAGAGTTTTTGTTAAAAACTTGTAAAGTTTTTATAAATTATTGCCATTAAGGATTATAACGATTACGCTATTTTCGACAACTGGTCTCAGTTGACAACAGTTCAAGTTCATCACTCAAACAGTCAAAGTTGCATATTCAATTGCAACTCAAATATTGAAAGTAGCAGTTTATTGGCACCTCGTGTGCTGATGTAATTGGCCTGTTAATGTATTGCTTTCACTGCTTTTCGATTTGCGTGGAATTTTAGTCATCATTTTAAGGTCTTTAGGAAGAAACTTTTTTTAAATATAGACTTCCTTCATACTGGTGGAACTGTAATGAAACTTCGTTTTATGGGTCTTGAGGAGGAACCTAAAAGTTTGCGAACACGTATTTGTCGCTGGGAGGCACATCTGGACTAAATGGTGGGTTGTGAAACGGTGCATCTTTTGGTAAAACAAGATTTATTTTCTTCTTCGATTGTAGCCGTTTTTTGCCATCAAACGCACTAGTTGGGGCATGTATCGTTCGCTATTGATGGTCTTACCATTTTCAAGATATTCAATGACAAAATTTTACGCGCATCCCAAAATACAGTTTAACCTTGCCAGCTGAAATTTGGGTTTTGGCTGCTTCGGACGCGCTTCGCCGGTTGCAGTCCAGTCAGTTGACAGCAAATTTGACTCTATCGTGTGTAGTGGTCAATTCAAGTCACAATCTGTCGCATACCGCATGAAAAATAATTTGTATTACGCCGAAATATCTCACAACTGCTCTCAGAATCATCGATACGCTGCTGTTTTTGATCCAGTGTGAGCAAAAGAGTTACCTACTTTGAACATAGCTTTCTCAATGACAAATGGTCAAGCAAAATAAAGTGGACGCGTTGCTTTGACATGTTTAAGGTGTCAGCTCCTTCAACTTCACTTTACTATTTTCCAAAATAATTTTTTGGACTTTTTTGATGATTTCTGGTGTAACAACATCTTTTAGTCTTCCAGAACGTTTAGCATCATCGGGTCTGTACGGACGCGTTTAAAGTCACCAAACCATTTTCGAACTATCTGTCTCAACGGGTCAGAGTCCAAATAGCACTGCAATAAGCAAACAGCTTCTGCTTCAACAAAGTATTATCTCATCAAATAGCAATGATAAAACGACACACGGAATTGCTTTGAATCCATTATTTCTGAAACAACAAAAGTAGCGTAACTCAAAACACAGTAACTTGTGTACTAATGATAGGAATGTCATCAGATTTTGACAGTAATCATTTGAAGGTTGGCAATTTCGAAAAATCAGAATTTTTCAGTGGTACCGCCATCTATGAGTTGTCCTATGGACTTATCTACCGATATGGTACATGACTTCCTATAAAATATGTTTTTGAATATTACTGTAGGAAAATAAACTTTAAAAATATGACAAACATATTTTTTTAAATGTTCATCAGCAATATTACCCCTTGAAAAATAAGGGATGTTTCAGAAACCATAAAAATGTCATATCTTCTTAGGAAAGGTTTGTCCTCAAGACCCATAAAACAAAGTTTCATTACTATCCTAGTGATTCCCAAAAGATAATAGATCGCATCTTTTCTTCTTGGCCTTTTTACTTTCAGAAGAAATCCCATACACAAAAATCTAAACAATGAAATGTGATTCGACATATTTCTCCTGAAGAGAAATTTTCTCCGGTAAAAAGAATGCAACCAATATCAATATCGGTATATGATCTGTCACATATGGTCACAAACAGCTGTCATAAACAGGATTTAACTATTCCTGTTAGAAGATTTATAGAAAGTTTAGGCTTTTCTCAGCATTAAAAGTTATATTTAAAGAGATCTTATGTATTAAATACACGTACATTGTTTTGTTATACACTGTCTTCGCCTCCAAACTGCAAATTTTTATTATAAAAATGTTTACAATTAAATTGTCCAGCTGCATAAATTTAATAAAATGTTTGGCTCAAAAAATTCCGAATTAAAACTCCCACCCGCGCACCAACGCAATCGCATACAAATATACAGATTATATTATTGTGTTCGCTGCCTACGCACTACAGACTGTCTGCATCCAGGATTAATCCATAGTATCAATTAAACGCATGACTGTCACACATTTGTTAACAGGATCCCGATGATTCTGAATTGCACAAGGATGTGTAAACTCACACGTACACACACAGTCATATATAGTATATAAAGAATATTTACAAGCTCCTGGCGCTCGTGCCAACACACAGAGCACGCAACACGGACACGCACACGTATAATCGGATTTAGGATTTAGCGGGCATTGATACGCTCCCGTGATACCCGAATTTATGCCGTCAAGGTGCGATGATTTTGCACACACACACACACACGTATAGAGATCAATGTAGAAATACAGTTGCATAAAATACAATTCATTCGAATTGTTTCCGTTTTGAATGCTCCAAATGTTCTCTATAGAAATAAATTACAGGATACATACATTTATATATACATACATATATATACTTTTTGGAAGCACGTAATCGGATTAAATGCAATGAGCGCTGGCGCCCCCATTCAACGTCAGACGAGAACTCGTCACAATGAAGCGATTTAAGGATTTACGTATGTGTTAACTGTTTACACTCTAAACTACAGCATCGGGATCATATATCAAATTGTAATACGGATTATAGAATATTTATGATACAATTTATGTATATTTTCCAAAAATTACCTGGAGTGCTATTGCCGCTGGGACTGTCGCAGTCTACGACCAGAGCCTCGTTGCTGGACTCATCGCCAGCAATGTGCTCGCCGCTGGCACTCGCTGCAGTCACGCAGGGACCTGCTGCTGTTCCACCGCTCACAATTGATGATTCGCTGGGCGCTGGACTCGATGGACCAGCACAACTGCCAGACTCCATGAAAGCCAGCTCGTCAGCGTCTAGCATGCCGCCGCCCTCCAAGCGGGGTTTCTTCGTTTGCTCGATCATCTGGGGAGGAGAGGGAAAAGCTAAATTATTGTGTGTTTATTTAAGCCTTTTAAAAATATGTGACATTTTTGGGAGTAAATATATCCTATAAATTACGATTATACAAATGATTGATTATGATAGGATAGAATTGGTAAGGGTATGATAGGATAAGACAGGATAGGATAGGATATATTGGGATAGGATAGGATAGGATAGGATCTTGAATCAATCAAGAAATGATTAATTATGGTCAATAAATTAATTATGTTGTTGTAAATATTTATTATTAAAATAGAACTTAAATTTTTAAATGTTTTAACACAATATAGAAAAACCTATAAGAGAAATAATAAATATCATTAAAAAGTAATAAGAAATGGCCATTTAATTTATTATTTTGTTGTAAAACGTATTTTAAAAAATATAATTTTATTTTTTAAATCTTTTACAACAAAATAATAAAATATATTATTAAATTGATATTATTTATTATATAATAATAAGTTCAAGGTCACCGCATCGTCAAAACAAGCTTATACTTCACTAGAGCGATACGCAAACAAAACACTTATGTATGGATTTCGATAAGGATAAGTTAGTTCTTAGTTGCTGTTCTGAATGCATATTTAGTATGATATCGTAATTGAAAGAGGCAATACTGCAACTATATAAAATAGGATAGGATAGAAAATTCTGTCCAATAATCATTATTGCGACAACAATATTTATCTCATTATAAATGACAGCATTATTGAGATCATTAGAGACCTTTTTAGAAAAAAAATAGAGACCATAATAGAGACTTCAAAAAATATTGTCTTTATTAATTGCTCATATTTTCAATGAGACCATTAGAACAATGCTTTGTCATCGTACACTATATAAATGATCACATTGTGTGATAAACCTCTAGACCTTTACAACGATCAAACATGACGATCGGACGTCAAACTGCCGAGTTATTCAACGAAAACCATTTGGGAGGGTTCAAATTAAGGTAAAATTAAAAATATAAAATGGCGATAAAAATCTTTTGATGCTAAACTGGAGGGTAAACCGGACAAGTTTTTTGAGGTATATCCAAAGGAAATGTTTTTTGCCATCCTGAAAAAAAAAACATTTTTGACCAAACAAAACAAGTGAAGTGGGCATTTCAATTTATATATCGATGGCTATCCTGCAAAAATAATTTGAGTCATTTTTCATTATGTTTAATGCAAACCTACCTATAAATGATTTATTTCTTATTTCCACAAACATCCAAGAACAGACTTTGGAGCTTTTGGAGTATTTAAATTATTGCCTCTTATCCACTTTTCGGAGACATAGGTACTGTGGGTCTTATATTGGATACTTGCTAAAAGTTGATATATCAGAATGAAACATTCAAGACTTCTCACAGGAGGAGGCACATTACTATAAAAAATTAGGCCAAAAAAAAAAATAGATTTCAACAATCCTTTTCTTCCAAGTTAAAACGATGGTTTCTGAGATTACGAAAAGACCTAAAAGACCTAGTCGGTTAAACCATTGAGCGTCCTACTCTAATAGAATAATTGTTAAGGAAAAGATACAATTATAAGTGGTCCTTCATACACTAGCGTGGCAAAGGTCCAATGATGGTCATTCTAATCGGATAACACTATCAATTTGGCTCATTGCCTCATCATTAGACCGTGAAAGACTTATTAAGCTAGAGCTGGATGAAGAAGGATACTCGTCTTGATGAAAGAAAAAAAATAGACCAACCATGACACAAAAAAACAACGGCCCTTCGCTTCCATTTGTCGCTAAATGGAAATGTCAAATTACACTAATTAACACCAAAAAAGCTGCGGTTTCTCTTAATATTGTATTTTAAATGTATATTCCAAAAATGCCAAGATATCCTCTAAAAAACACGCTTTTAAAATATAAAAAATTAAAGCTTACATTAGACCAGCAATGGTATTGCAATGTCGCACTGACGTCACAATTGCGTCACAACAGCGACATTTTGGGGACGCTTCTTTGGTGAAATTTAAAATGCCAGCCACAATGTCACGAGTTTTGTGTCATTGAAATGTCGAACAAAAATGTCCGTGAAATGGCATGGCAATAGCAAATATCGGCTGCTGGAAAAATGTCGGCAACCGCGACAATAAAGCTGTCATGGCTCGTAATCGTGCCTTGGCATTTTTTAACGAAAATCTCAAATGGCAGTGCATTTAATCAGTTCATTGGAAAGATTTCTAATTGAAATACTTTTTTTTTAAACAGCCATCGACAAAAAAGTCGAAATACAATTTTTTCGTGTCGTCAGAGAGAAATTTAAATGACACAAAAAAATTCCAGCCTAATTGTACCTTAACTTTTAAAAGATATAAAATTTATGCAAATTGGATAAAAATATTTGGAGATATAAGACAACAAACGTGATTTTTGAGCATATCTATTATAAAAAATGGATGTTTAGGAATTTACGCCACAAAATACATAAAAAAGTCTACAAGAAACCAGCTCTCGAGATGAGTTCATATAGCAATTAGGAAAATAATGCCAAAACAATTACCAGACGAAATTTGCTTGAGACAGGACACAGGAGCAAACCAAGTTATCCAAAATCTTATTATTCAATAAAATCTAAGTTCCTACCCAACAAATTAAAATGTCCCGTTTTAATTGTGTCAGCCCGTCCTCGTGATACTGATCTCAAATGGGATTTCAAAGATTATTTACGATTACAACCAAAGAAAAACGATGTTTTGCGGTTATGCCACTAAAACAGCTGAGCAGCTGTCCAACAGAGTTTCCAACACATCATAAATATTCCAAACAATATATAATTAGATAAGCGCGTTGCCCTATCTTATTAAATTATGTTCAACATAAAACATAAAAACCTAAGACGACGACGAAGACGACGACATTCGCTCATCTGTTCTTTATATTTAGAAACTCGCGCACGCGCATAAATAATAACCCTTTTCAAAAATGGCTGAATTACCTGAGTGAATGATTACCTTTTTTAGACGGAGTGTGTGTATATGTGTATGTGTACGTGTGCTCATCTTGTAATTTAGTAGACCAATTACGGAGCATAGAGGGGCAACGCGGCATGGCCTAAGCAGCTCGTCGTGTGTGCATCTTGTGCGTTTACTACTTATAAGTAGAATTATAAAAGAGAATACCTCGCATTTTAATAAAGCAAATTGCGTGTGTGTGCTCTGAACTCAGAGCCCGAGTCTGAACGACACCTGCGCGCGCACGTGGCGGAATATAAACTATATTAATATATGCGCTTAGTTCAAGAAAAAAAGAAATATACATTGTAAAACTGTTGAATTATTTCAAAGCCATTTTTAATATATGTAGTAAATATAAACGACGTAATAATAATAAAATATAGAGTTTACGCATCATTTATAGACCAGAAAGCGCGCTCACCCAATGGGCGTCCTAGGTAATGTGTCGCACGCATGTAAGGTGCACGCCAATGACACGCATTTCGTTGGATATATATAAATAAGCCAAACAATAATATGGTCTAATCAGCGATTGTACGACTAAGTTATGTAGGTGAATTTGTTTTTCATTTTTTTGGCTGTACTAGAAGTCTTAGGTCATGATCTAGCTGGGAGACAGATGCCAGATCAAATTCATTTAAAGAACCACGCTAAACCGAGTTTGAAAAACGATAAAAAATGTTAGCACTTAGTTAGGTGTTCATCAATTTGAATTATTATTAATTTTACAATAACTGATTTATTTGCTGACTTATGGGCCCATCCACTTTTTTTGTCTCAACTGTCGCTGCCAAAAAGAAGAAGTTCGTCTAATCGCATTGTTTCTTTTTTAACGTATGCTCTACAGCTATCCTCAAAAGGCTAAAGAAAACTATTTTATATATTACTTTTTTCTGAATAGCTAATAATTACATAATTAGAAATGCCCACCTCATTTTTTTTGGATTTAGAAAGTACAAATTTTGAAAACTGCCAGCGAGGCTCCAAAGAGAAGAACGAAGAAGTTCGCAATGGTGAATAAAAAAAATCTATATCTTCTGAATTTTAATGACTCCAAATATTCATTACGAAATGGATTAACTATGCCATTGTTTCAAGATTGTGATAAAACCAAATGGTGGATTATATTGTAGCAGTGGTTTCAGCTTCAGGATTTCAATCAAACAGTTTACAGTGCCGATTAGAAACATAGAAGTTGGGAGCCAATCTAGAGCCTTATTATTAAACTCCTCATAAAAAAAATTAGAAGCAGAACAAGTCTCAGCCAACCCTGACTACAATAGATCGTTTATGGGTCCAACGTACACTACTGTTGAGCTGTGTTGGTTTTATGGCTACAAGTCACGGTTTTCAAAAAAAAGTTTTTATATCACGGAAACTGAGTACCTAACCACTGAGATAGAATGATTGGCTTTTATCGAGGTTGAAAAAATATCCTTTTTTTCAAGATCCCTAAATTGAATATTTGACTGACCGGCAAATTTACATGATAACTTGATTTCAAAAACTACTACTAAACTGCTTCATTCAGCAGTTGGGTTGCAGTTTTTGTATTTTTATGCTACGATTACACGGACTGATACTTTCGACAGTTGGTCTCAGTTGACGACAGTTCATGTAATCACCAAAACAGTCAACTTAGTATAATCAACTACAACCCAATTATCGGAAGAAGCAGATTAGTAGTAGTTCGTGTAAACAAGTTATCATGTACATTTGCCGGTCAGTCAGTCAAAATTAAAATAAGTAAATATTTAAAATGATAACAATATATTCAATTTAGGAACAGTGACGGCGGCCATTTGGATCTTTAAGTTATTCAAGCCAGCAAAGATGCATGTTCAGTGATAACCGTGAAAGAAACACTGAAAATAAGGCCCATATTTTTTACACGCGATAACAGACAACCCATCCCTCTACGTGGTTAGATACTTTCTTTATGAAAACTTAAAGCTATAACTTTCCTGTAAACCGGGTTTTTTGTTGACGTAGATCAATCATGGTATCTTAAAAACAAATATTTTGATAAAAAAGTACTGCTTTTGCAAATTATACGAATATATAATTATAGAATAGGGGAAGAGCCCATTATTAAAAAAACTATCAACTTAATGAAAGAAAAAGACTTCAAGATAAGCAGTTCCTTGAACATAAATTCCCCTTCTTCAATCATCATTTTTGTTTGTGGTATTGACCACAATTTAACCAACAAATTACTTTGATTGAAAAGTTATTACGAAAGAAATGTAGGTTCCAATTGACTCCTATTTGGGGAGCAGCAAACGAGAATTTGGCATTCTGAGGTTAATCAAAGTTATAAATTTAAAGTTATAATTGGTTCTTATTTGATTTAGTTACCTATACCGGTTGAACGATGGCGAAAAAAATCACTTTTCGAATTAGCGAGATAATCTCCAATTAAAAATGAAACAATAAACACAAAATTTCAAAAATAAATTTTTTTATTAGAAAATGATGAAAAGAGAAACTATTAAAAAAATATTTTGTATTCATGTGGTTTTCAAAAGTTTGACGAAGGTTATTTAAAACAACATTGCTGCCCAAGCTCTGCAATGAAACCCGCAAGGCAATTGTACACGTAATAAAAATGGCGATAAAACCCTAATCCCGGATTTCATAATGTCAGGGACAAAAGTCACACCATACAATACAAATATAAGAACGGGGCAATGAGAAGGCTAAAAAGATATACCACTTTAAGAGAGGAAAAATTATTGGTACAGTTTTTAAGACATTATGAAAACGCTTGATATTCCATGAACAATTGGTTTGGATCAAATTAAAGTGAATGTGTATGAAAAAAAGCGACATTTAATACCCTAATTGCCCTATTGCCAGCGAATTGCTTTTGAAAATACTTAAAAAAAGGAAATAATATATAACCGAATTTCTGGGATGATTTTTGAGAGTCATTTTATATTTTACTAAGTTATTTCCAAAAAGTTAGAATTTAACTTTTTAAAATCAAAATCCGAAAAAACACAAATCATTTCGACCTAAGTCACGTTATGAATAACTGCACAATATACCATAATTGAATGCTGTTGCTTCTTATAAGTTTCAAAACAGAATAAAAAAAATGCAACAGTTTAATAGAAGCATTTGTCGATGCGGCTACAGAGCAGCATTCATGTATATTTTCGAATGCTGCAGCTTCTTAGTTTAAGTTTGCAGTTAAGAGCATTTGGTCGTAGGTGCTAAAGAACTGAGCTAAATAACTGAACTAAAGATCTTTCTTGGGCGTTTAAGAGAATTTTTAAAATCTGCAGCTTATTAGATGCTATTTGAGATGCTATTTTAGATGCTGTATATAATTTTTGAATGTACTCAATGGCCTTGAAAATTGATAGTTTTTCTTACGTTTTTTATACCTTATTTTCCGAATTGGCTTATTATACAATATAGAATTATGGCACTGTTGAATTTGTTGTTTTTATTATTAAAAGGATTATTAAAACCCAGCGTAATTAAATAAAAAAAATCCGGGATGCAAAAATTATTTTTTCTTTTACACCAAATATCAATTCTCTAGGACGTCAGGTTTGGCCCTGATACTAGATGGCGGACGGACAAGGGGAGATTATAAGTCTTCTCATATTAGCTACGCTGGTATAGAAGCCTAAAAAATGTTTTTTAAGGCAGAAAATTTCTTTTGTTTTTTTGCAATAATTAATAATTTTGAAGAGGGAAAAAGTCAAATGTAATAACTTCTTGAGAACATTTATTATGGAGACGTATATTCCAAAACCGGTCTCACCAATCTCGTTAAGCTGGCTGATCTTTCATAAGTTGCTTCCAAACAACATCCACATATCAATCGCTTGCCTCTCGCGCTCTTGCTTTACTTCAATTTGACTTGCGAAAGGAAGTAATTTTGAGTATCTTCAATGACAGGGCAGACATGCAATCGATCCCATGACATTATCAGAACCCAAAAACAATTATCCAATTATATGAGTTTTTAACAAATTTTAATCGGGCTGTTTGAGGGCACCTCAAATTTAATCAAAAAAAAAGTGGAATTTCATACCACAATAATCAATAAATCATCGGTCTGACGCAAAGATGGCGTTGTTTTCACCGAAAGATAGCTGAAATCCTGAAAATATTAAAAGGTCCACTCTTTTGCATTATCATTTGGACATGTTGCAACCGGACCAAAAACAAAATAGTGTCGTTGATTTGGAGAACTGTTTCGCCATTTTTAAGTGTAATACGAACGAATTTCTGCGTCGTTAAGTGTCAATGGAAGAAACCAGATCCACCAATTCACACCTGAGACAAGTCGGCAGTCAGCTGAATGGACAGCAGCCGTTGAAAGTCAACCAAAGCGTCCAAAAGCACCAAAGTCGGCTGGCAATATTATGACCTCGGTATTTTAGGATGCCTGAGGAATAATATTCATCGACTGCCTTGAAAAGGGTAAAACTATCAATTGTGAATATTAAATAGCGTTTTTGAGCCGTTTAAAGATCGAAATGGCAAAAAAATACCCAAAAAAAGTACTCTTTTACCAAAACGGACCGTGTAACAATTCTATGGCAACGATGGTAAAACTGAACGAGTTGGGCTTGAAAATGCTCCCCCACTCTCCTGATCTGGACCCCAACGACTACTGTCTTTTTACAGATCTCAAAAATATGCTCCAGGGAAGGATATTTCGTTGGAATGAGGAAGTGATTGCCAAAACCAAAGCCTATTTTGAGGCAAAACACAAATCGTTTTACAAAAAAGGCATTGAAAAGTTAGACATCGCTGGACTGATTGTATCAGGCTAAAATAAAACTATGTTAATGAATAAAACCGTTTTTTTTTTGTGGGAATAAATGTTGTTT
>JAAAKO020008434.1:0-18669 GCA_010015015.2 Bolitophila cinerea | reverse complement strand
TGAAGTGTTTAGATTGTCGGTATTTTGCAGATTCGTCCCACATACTTACTTGTATGTTTTTGACTTTGTCTCTGACCACCGTTCTAATGGTGGTATAAGAGCTGCACGCTGATGGCTCCGGCCCATACATGTCATTGCTTGAACCATTTCTGGCCATTTCGTCGGCCTTAAAATTTCCAGTAATATCGGAGTGATCAGGAACCCACCGCAGCTCAATATTACTACTAATGGATAGCTCTGTGAGTTGGTCGAGACATTCCTGGACAGTTCTGGAAGTTGTCTTTAGTGCTTTTAAAGCAGCTTGACCGTCCAAACATAATACAATATGTATAATATTCAACAATACTGGCTGAAATTTCTATAATTTCTGCCTGGGAAACCGTCGCATATTTACCCAGACGAATTGCTATACTAATTGCGGGTTGTGCACAAAATACACCGGCTCCAGCTCAAGAATCCACTTTGGAATCCACCTGTATAGATTGCTAATTCATTATTTCATGGGCGTGCTATCATGGTCTGCCAATATTCTCTGCTAGGAAAAGTTGTTGCGAAGGACTTCTTGAAGTTAAATTTTGGAAGCATTTGGTCGGAGATCATTTGATAGTCTGTTTTGGTAACTGATTTCAAAATCGTCCTGTGACCTAGATCGTTAGATATCTGCTCCCAGTTGTTTATGCTTCGAAGTCTTTGTGCGCTCAGAAATGCTTGTGCTGAAGCCAGTGGGGGGAAGTCCAATAACATTTCAACAGCTGCTGTTGGTGCAGTTCGTATGGCACCAGTCATACTAATGCACACAACTCTTTGTAGGGGTTGCAACTTGGTTTGCACCGTGCTTAGTCTAACTCTTGGCCACCATACGATTGCAGCGAATGTAACTGAGGGTCTCACAATCATTGTATACATCTAATAGATGGTCTTTGGTGAAAGTCCCCATTTTACTCCAACTGACCTTCGACATTGCCATAGGGACCTACTAACCTTGGTGATTCTCTCTTCGACGTGTTTCCTTGAGTCTAATTTACAGTCTAGAAGAACACCAAGGTATTTTATCTCTTGAGTGATTGTTAGCAGTGTACCATAGAACATTGAAGGTGTAAATATTTTGATTTTTCTCCTACTAGTAAACAGCATTAGTCCAGATTTGTCAGGACCAAAGCGTCTGCAGATACCAATGTCTTCTGCATATCCCTGGCAGAATCCAGCTAATAGCCAGTTAAATTAATCTCTTTAATGAGACTATCAACTACAATGCTCCAACGGAATGGGGATAGTAGAGTTTAACATCGGAGACCAAGTCCGAGCGCCAGTGAGGCCAAATAAACTATGTCGTTACCGGAAGTGACCCTACAATATAGTTCTGATCCACGAAAACAAGAATGTGGCGATTAAGCAAAAGGGAAAAATAAAAAGTATCCACGTGGACCGTTTAAAGCTGTATTTCACCCCCCTTGTAGGAGTAATAAGCAAAAAACGGAACGGAAAAATAGATTACCTACGAATGCTACACAGTTAACATCAGTGTGGTTTGGGAATATGTGCTGACTTCACTAAAACATGCGTGCCCAGAAAAATAATATTTTTGAGCAAAACAAAATTTATTTTTCAACGTAGTCGCCGTGTAGCTAGATAAACTTAGTCCAACGTTATTCCATTTTTTTGATCCCTTTCGAATAAAACGATTTCTCTAACCCTTCAAAATAGGCGTCTGTTGCAACGATGATCTCCTCATTAGAGCCGAATTTCTTTCCGCCTAGTCATTTCTGTCAAGTTCGGAAACAGGAAATAGTCACAGAGGGCTAAGTCTAGAGAATATGGCGGATGTGGAAGCAATTCGAAGCGAAATTCATGGATTTTGGCCATGGCAACTACACGACGGTGCATTGACTTGATGGAAGCGAACTTTATTCTTCGCCTAATGCCAAATGACAGATCTGTTCGAAAATTCTAAGTGACAGATGGTATTGACACATGACAACTAGTTTTTTGCGTATGTGGCGCCATCTGTTACAATTTTACCAGACTTTTCACTCCACCCTCGTAAATACGTCTAAAAAAATGTCTAAAAAAATATAAAAATGTCCATTTTTTGCGTAGGATGGTTGCGGTTTAGACTATAATTAAATATTTTTAATTGTGTAGTAAGATTTACTAATTATATTATTATTTTTAAATTGAACATGATGTGGCTTTTTAAGAGTTCTCATCGTCAAATTCTCTGATTCAAGGTTTATATTAATAATCCCGCCTTTAGTAAACCGTGAACCAGACACAAATTTGGCGATGGAAGCTCTTGAAATCCCTGGCACAGATTTCTGGATGCATTTGAGAATTATAACTATGTGCTCAGGCTCAATTTTCGTTGGATTAAGATACAATTGACCGAAAATTGTAAAGGAGCAAAAAAAACAGTGGTGAGAGCAAAAACCATTTGAGGTGTTAAATAAATTACCTAATATTTTTTTAAATTCAGCTATATTGGAAAATAATATAGGAAATAAAAAATGTAATATTGGATTTAAAATCTATTTCAAGAAATATATTTAAAAAATATGTTTGAAAGCAAATTTCAGCTTTTTATTTTCAATATTATTTAAAAATCACTCCAAATTAGTTTTTAAAACCCATTATATATTTATAAAAAGATACGGTGTGTTTTTTCTGCTAATACCGAGGGGAATTTCACTACGACAATATGGTGTATACGCGTGCAAAATAATATCAATAATATCGATAATATTATTATAAATATCAAGAATATCTGATAGTATACTAATAATAATATCAGTAATATTGTGAAAATATTAAAAATATATCAAATAATATCATAATACATAAAAAAAATATAATAAATAATTATCGATAATAACGGTAATATACAGAGAATATATTCTATACAAAATTGGTGTCAACAGATGAGTACGCCAGATTATATTCGAGAGACTCCTTATTATGAGATATTATATGTAATATCCGTAATATAGTATGTAATATCAATAATATATTAAGAATATCTCGAGAATATTGAAGAAATATAATTAAAATTCTAAGTTTTATCATAAAATAAAGTGAAATAGTCTCGGCTAATACGTCAACTTCAATCAATAACCAGGGATTAATACATACATACTAAATACTGGAAAATAAATACAAACAGAAAACTAATCAACTTCACCTCTCGTCTGTACTCTGCCCTCTTGTTTGGTATTACGTATGTATTATGTTTGTATGTGTGTGTGTGTCTGACAACACGTAAGTTGCGTGGCTTATCGAAATTAATGTGTCACTTATATTATACGTTCCGCAAAACTTTATAATACAGACAAAAACAACTAACAGCAGTAGCCCGAGCTCGAGCGCAAGTCATAAATAATATAATACGCATGCT
Source organism: Bolitophila cinerea (assembly GCA_010015015.2). Taxonomy (NCBI): domain Eukaryota; kingdom Metazoa; phylum Arthropoda; class Insecta; order Diptera; family Mycetophilidae; genus Bolitophila; species Bolitophila cinerea. Next base: position 15,281 of record JAAAKO020008434.1, on the reverse strand, counting down.
CATACACGCTTCACATGTATAAATATATAGACATACAGCGACACACGTATATAATTACGGCAAATCAGTCCTAACTGCGTGGCAGTGTACAATTTACAAATTAAAGTTAAATTTATTGTCTCTGTCTGTGTGTGTGTGTGTTCTTGTGGTGTACTACTACTATCAAGAATGCGCTCGCGCGTTGTTTCAATAGAATATGCACGCAATTATAATATCGTAACGAGATAGTTGGTGTGTGTATGTGACTGCGAACATTTCGTTAGCCTAGTTATTTAATTACATCGATTAGCCTGGTGAATAATTAATGAAACAAAACAGCATGTACTCTATGTACGAATGAATAGGTTCGTATAGTTCATATACCGCCACACTCACACATACACACACCGCTCACTTAATTCGATGTGATTCTGTATAAACATAACAAGCTAAAATGGTCAATATATATTCTATAGTAGAACATATAGATCCAGACCATGCATGTGTGCGTGTGTATTGTTGGATACTATAATAAATGGACTAATTGAATGTGGAGCTAAGTGATTGCGAACGTATGTTATGCAATTATTTAAATATGTCAATATTCTCGCGATTATATACATACATAGTAGATTGTAGATTAATTAGACTTTTTTCTCTATATAATTAATATAATTCTATAAAGCCAAGAGTTTATAATTTCCATAAATATTATATATACTGTATACTTATCAATGGTCCATTAACACTTCATTTGCTTCTAAAATGCCCTTCAAATGGACGATTATTTCGAGGGGCAAATCACACTTGGAGTAATCATGTACACCGTATTATATAATATTGATATTATTTAAAATATTTTGTAATATTCGTATATTAATATATATTTCTATTATTAGCGAATAAATTTTATATATTTTCAATATTTTAAATATTCTCAAATATATTAATAGTATTCTTGATATTCGCAAATAATAATAAATATTTTTTAATTGATTGTTTATATTTTTAATATTTTTGATATTATTGAATATTATTTCAAGAAGTAATATCAAATTATTTGTTGTGGTTCTATTATTCGCGTATTATAAAGTATATTCCCAAATAATTTTAGTATTCCGAAATATTTTCAGTATTCGCTAATCTTTTTCGAATATTTTAAGAGAAAATATAGCTCTCGTTTTTTGCACCCGGAATAAGAAATATAATTAATAAAAATATAATTTTTATTCAAATTCATTAATAAAATGCAAACTTCCGTTACCTTGACTTCTGTCATTCAAGAAAAATATGAATATTCGAGAATCGATATTTAGTACCAATAAATAAATCTAAATCCAATGTTTCAATAGATTATGAGCCGCGTAAAAATTATAAATACACTAGTTTTAAAAATATACAAAATCGTGTAATGTACATTATAAAATTCAGAAAAATATTACATAAGAAATATATATTTTGGTATTAGCTGCAATATTCATCGTTATTAGCTATTTTTTAAAATATTTTTTCTGATATTTGCAATTTTGTATGATATTTGCAAATACATTTTAAATTTGCAAATGTTGTCTGTTCATTTTAAGAATTTGCAAAAGTATACATATTATTCTCAGATATTTCTAATATTCTTCATATATTTTTTATAAAAGAATATGAATATTACCGATATTCACAGATATTTCTGATATTCTTGATTTTTTTTATAAAAAAAAAACTAATATATTAATAGGTACCAATAAAAAAACGTAGTATTTGTAAAAATATTTTCGGTATTATTAATATTATAAATATTCGCGAATTTGGACTTTAAATTAAATATTTTAGATATTTGCAATATTACTAAGAATTTTACCGATATTCTCAGATATATCTGATATTATTGATTATTTTCATAAAAAAAAAAACAATATATTAATTAATACCAATAATAACACGTAGTATTTGTAAAAGGATTTTCAATATTATTAATATTTCCTATAATATTTTAAATATTTGTGAATTTAGACTTTAAATTACTGTATTAGTTAAAATATTTTAGATATTTGCAATATTACTAAGAATATTTCCGATGTTTTCAGATATTTCTGATATTCTTGATTATTTTCATAAAAAAAATTAATATATTAATTAATACCAATAATAAAACGTAGTATTTGTAAAAATATTTTCGATATTATTATTATTTCCTATAATATTATAAATATTCACGAATATTGACTTTAAATTACGGTATTAGTAAAAATATTTTAGATATTTGCAATATTACTAAGAATTTTACCGATATTCTCAGATATTTCTGATATTCTTGATAAGAAAAACAAATATATTAATATATATCAGAAAAAACGGAGTATTTTTTTTAAATATATTCGATATTATTAATATTTCCTATAATATTATAAATATTCGCTAATATAGACTTTTAATTACAGTGATAGTAAATATATTTTAGATATTTACTGATAATATTTTTGATATTATAGGTATTATCCGGTATTATCTACCAACGGCAGTGAATATGCCTCGAATTATTATAAATAATAAAACATAAAATAAATGTGTTTATAAAATTCACCATTTTTGATAATGTATAATCCATTTCATAATGAATATTAAAATCCTACTGCTCCTTACTTGAATCTGCTAACTGATTACGGTGATTTTTGTAGTGCGACACATTTAAATGTAATAATTGTGAGTCTGAAAGACAAAATTCATTGCATTCGCTAATAATTTTATAGCAATTTGTTTCAGCTGTGTTTCCAGAATTTTAGGGCTGGCTAAATCGAGGATAATTTCACTGCTATAATACACGTGTGAAATAATATATCATTAATATTGATAATACTATTATTATTATAAAGAATTTCTTATAATTTAAAATAAAAAATAATAATATAATAACAATAACAGCAATAATATTGTGAGAATATTAAAAATATATATCTAATAAATTATATTACAGAAAAAATAATGATAATAATAATAATAATACATAATACATAATATCAAATAATAATCGATAATATAGGTAATATACAGAGAATATATTCTCGCAAACTTATTAGTTGATGGTATTTTGTATATTCACCACTATTGCTGATAAATAGACACTTCCCCAATTTTACAGCTACTTAAATTATCTATATTAAAAATCACTATAAAATGTGCTTATAGCTTATAGCATAGAATGTAGAATAAATCCCTATTAGATTACTTTCGTCACAGCGCGGGATAAAATCCGAGCTGTGGTATATTTTTTATTATTATGATATTATGTTTTTTATTATTATTATAATATTATGTTTTTTCTATTATTATTAGTATTTTTATTATTTATGAACAAAAAAACATAAATTACGGCTCTTCTTGTTATTTTTTTTAAAACAAACTAGATATAATTCGGTTTGTGTACAATTTAATTTTAATTCATTGCTTTCAAATATATAAAAATGATGCCAACCAATGAGTAAGCGATATTATACGCGCAAGTATTCTTATTAAGCGATAATATCCGTAATATTCTAGTAATATCAATAATATATTAAAAATGTCTTGAGAATATTATAAAAATATCGAAAATATTAAAAAATATACGGTAATATGAAATAAACTATAATATATAAATAATATATAATACATATTGTAATAATATAATAATAAATATATAATGTGGTGTACACATTTTATACGTAGTGAATTGGTGAAATAAATTGTGCACGTGGAAACCCTTGTTTGTGCCATATGTGGTATATTTTTCATGGCAATCTTTTTTTGAAGTTACTATTTTATTAGTTACTTTAAAAAAAAATACAGGGTTTAACCCCTATTGTCTGAATAATAGTGTTTTTTTCTATAAAATTAGACCTGTTCCATCCTTTTTGGGAAGGAGGGAGTAAAATCTTATATTGCAATAATTGTTTAAAACATTCAATCGATTTCCAAAAATAAATAAACCCTGTTGTCCAAAAAACGATTTCCCAGTACAAAAGTTAGGGTTTTTTTTGCATTGAAGAAGGCAATTTCTAATGAAATAAATGTTAGTTTTTAAATTAAAAACCTTTGTTTGATTCTATATTTTTTTAAATTGATTTTTTACTTTGCTTGTTTTAATAGAGAGGGTACTACCAAAAAAGGGTGAAATGATGTGTAAAATTTGGGCTAATCGCCGTTTAATCCCTAAAAATAGCTATTTCTATATTATTTTCTTTTTAAGTGAACAGATGTAATGATTTTGAGTCTGATTTTATATCTTAATTTGATAGTGCTCATTTTATATCTGTCTATATCTGCGAAAAAATTAACGATTATTGGAGCAACAAGCCTGGCAGTCCGATAAGGTTAGGAAGGGACATGCTCAGGCTCTTTTGGAGTAAGAACTAAATACCGAGCGGCCTCCTCAGCTTCGTGAGTTGAAAATTATTCATGCTTGCGAAATCGAGCTTAACATGGTGTGGAAACAAGCGCCAGTCTCACCGCCCATCAATCATCACAGTTGAATATGGCAATCACCTCATAAAAATGGCCGTATAGAAGTTTTTAGTTCTTGACGATAACTGTTAAGCTCCTAATTCTCCTTTTCGCACAACAGCAAGAAGGCTTTTATCATCAGTGTGTAAATGTCAAAAAATCTGTTGATCAAATCCTGGCTTTTTCTTAATTAAAGTGTGTCCTTTTTTGTTTTTTTAAAGAACTGTCTTTTTTAAAATGGCCTTTCCTCATTATTTGATTTGGTGTTTTTTGCTTGTAAATAACTGGGAATCCAAAAAAAAACGGAAATCGCGTTTCTTATCAATTATATCATCAATATTATAGGAATTTTTGAATCACGATTAATTTTTCATATAAAAAAAAAGCATTTTGGAAGTCATGATCCAAAATAATGATTTATTGATGCCAATAATTGTTCGCGAATCTCGAAAATATTATCAAAATATCGTTTCAAAAATAATTACCAGTATTATATTATTTTTTGAATTCTGGTTTATTTGTCATTTTTTTTTATGGAAGTCATTATCCAAAGGATGGATTTAATGTTGCCGATCGTTCGATCGTATGGTATAATTCTTAAAAAAAATCATCGGAAAAAAGACAAAGTCATAAAAATTGTATGTTGAAAAAAGCATAAAGAACAACACAAGTTAGGATAGAAATAAAAACAAATTACAGCAAGATTAATTAAGGTCCAATTTTTCTACTAGAGGCCTGATATTTTTGATAGCACTCCTCCAATCCAGACAACATCCAAGAGAATTAGACTCCATAATTGGAAAACATTCTAAAAAGGTCCTTTTCCTTTTCGCTCTCCATCTCCCTTCATCAAAATCTCCATTTACCATTCTCTGGCCATAAAAACTGCCCATAAATCCGACTAATCCTGCTGCATCCATAAATCGTGAATTTAATTAAAACATCATCTAAAATCAATATATTCCCTGTCTCCGTGCCAATTCTATATTAAAAAGGTCGTTGATGTGTAAATAACCATCAAAAAAAGCCATCCAAATAAACGTATGCGCGCTTCACAATGGCGCACCGCTGCCATTAAATCGGGGAACATTTCCACATTATTCGCCTTTTCACAAATATCTTTATTATGCATTCGTATAGACACACAGACACACACACACAGACACACGCACGAATAAATATGATTTTATGACGAAAATATTATATTAAACGTATATATATATAACGTAAATGTCTTGTACGTGTAACGTGAGTACTATATATATATTTGGATATATATATCTAGAAATGTAGATACATTACGAGCATTAGGCATAATTTAGCATTTAAACGGAACGAATACCTTTTGTGCACTCACGACTGACAAATAAACGATGGAAATAATGTAATGGCAACAGAAAAATATAACAGCAATAACAACAACAACAACAACAAAAATCGGGTACGTTTACAAGAAAATATCAAGCGCGCACGCGCGCAACTTTCGCGATGCTATATAAATAGAAGGTAGATAGAGACTCCTTTATAAAATAAAGCAAAGTAGGGCGTCTTGGGGTATATATATATATATAATATTATATACAGTTTAGTTTATAGTAAGTACAATAGTATAAAATATAAATATTAATATATATATATACAGGGTGTCCCAAAAGTGAACGTCATAAATTTAAGGGCAGATATAGGCCAGATGATAACTGACCAGAAAATCGAAACATGCTTTTAGGAAAATATCGATAGTTCTCGATATATTTGACATTTAGGGTTTGTATATGACACTTCTTCATAGGTATGAAAAAGAACAAAACAAATAATTGGATGGAATAAATGATTTCTGTAAAAAATAATGGCATCATTACATTTTACCCCCTCTCATCCAATATGGGTATGGGGATTATCAAAGTTTGAGGGGAAACCCCAGATTTGTATTTTGAAGGAAGTTTTCAAAAATAAATTGGTATCGGGGAAAAAAATTAATAAAGCAGTTTATTTTTAAATATATCATTTATTCCGTCCAACTATTTTTTTTATTATTTTACTTTCTAATGAAGAAATTTTATAAAAACCTAAATATCAAAAATATATCGAGATTTATCGATATTTTACTAAAGTCATGCTTCAATTTTCTGGTCAGTCATGATCTGGCCTATGTGCTCTCCAGTTTATGACGTTTAGGTTTGGGACACCCTGTATATCTAAATACTTACAGCGAGATTAATACGGCACAACCTTATACGTATAATATGTAATATTCTCTTATTATTATTATTATATCCGTATAATATTGTTGTTGTTGTTGTCGAAGTTCTGCTTGAGTTGCTTTTATAATAACTATGATAAATTGAATACGAGCTCGAGCACGAGCGGCATATTCTAAATTGCGAGAGCTCACTGGGTTTACTAATATATATATATAATGTAATATATAATAATATTATATATAGTTTATTCTTTGAATATCTACATTTTCAAAGAAATACACAACATATGAATCGTATTCGACGTGATATTGCAATTATTGTGCACACACACACACACACACACACACACACACACACGTATGCTTATTGAGTATTTTACGTATATGTATTTGTATATATTCATAAATGTACAGAGGAAATGCAGTTGACAATACAGGAAGATTTGCTAGGCAGAATATTTGTATGTATCTTAGAAATATTCTCGCAAAGTATTCGTTTTTCGCGTACACAAAGGCGTCTTTTCTTTGTTGGAAACATCTATAGTATAAATATATACAAAAGTATAGAGAAGAGCTGGAGGAGGATGTTTCAAAGCAAGAAAAGAACAGACACACACACACACAGACACACATTTCCATACATTTCACAATTGATTTGTGTGAGCTTGCCTCGAATAAAATATGAGGACATTCAAATATTGCACGTTTATCAAAATTGGCATTCGTGCACGTATTTTATTATCATACAATATTTTAAAAAAAATACAGTATACCTATAAAAAAAATTTGAGACTTTGTATTTATACAAAATTATAATAGAATACTTAAAAATAATTTAAACACACGTTAATTTAAAAATAAATCGACTGTCTGCTCCGCTTGAAATAGTATTTATACAGTTGACCTTTTTTTAAAAATAACAAAATAAGATAGGTATCTTCCAGAGAAATAATGGAAGCAAACATAATTATGATTGTACCGAATATAATAAAAATGTTCTTTGCAGACATAATATGTCAATCCTAAAAATTCTGTATTCAATGTTGATCCCCGTAACTATAATATAATTCCTACAAAATTTTAACATTAAAAATATTTTTTTTTTATTTGAATCATTTCTGTTTAATTTTTTTTCATCTTCCAAACAAAACAGTTTAATACAAACTTCAACCGCTTAAAACCACCCTCCTTCCCTAAAAAAAGATTGGGGGCAACAAACCGATGAGAAACCCAAACAGCCCCTAAAATGGTCTTTAGCAAAAAAAATTACAATATTTTTGGTATCATTTAGACAGTCATTTAGGTAGTAATTTTGACAGTCATTTAGACTGTCATTTTGACATTTATTTATACAGTCATTTAGACAGTCTTTTAGACTGTCATTGAGACAGTCATTAAGACATTCATTTAGACAGTCATTTAAACAGTAGTTTAGGCAATCGTTTAGACAGTCATTTAGACAGTAATTAAGACAGTCATTTAGACAGTCAATTAGTCATTTATACAGTCATTTAGACATACATTTAGACAGTCATTTAGGCAGTCATTCAGACAATCATTTAGAGGGTCATTTAGACATTTATTTAGACAGTAATTTAGACTGTTATTTTGCCATTTATTTAGACAGGCATTTAGATTGTCTTTAAGACAGTAATTTAGACAGTTATTTAGTCATTCGTTTAGACAGCTATTTGAAAAGACTTTAGTTTTTAGTTAAACAGCCATTTAGTCAGTCATTTAGACATTTATTTAGACTGTCATTTAGATAGTCATTTAAACATTTATTTAGACAGTCATTTAGACCGTCTTATAGACAGTCATTTATACATTCATTTAGACATTTATTTAGACAATCATTTAGACAGTCATTTAGACAGTCGATTAGACAGTCATTTAGACAGTCATTTAGAAAGTCATTATGAATGTCATTGAGACAGTCGTTTAGAACATCATTTAAATAGTCATTTAGACAGTCGTTTAGAGAGTCATTTAGACAGATATTTGGAAAGTCATTTAGATAATCGTTTAGACAATCATTTAAACATTAATTAAACAGTCTTTTAGACAGTCATTTATACAGTCATTTAGAAAGTCATGTAGACAGTCATTTAGACAGAATTTAGACAGTCATTTAGACATTTATTTAGACAATCATTTAGACAGTCATTTTGACATTTATTTATACAGTCATTTAGACAGTCTTTTAGACAATCATTAAGACAATCATTTAGAAAGTAGTTTAGATAGTCATTTAGACAGTCATTTGGACAGTCAATTAGACAGTCATTAAGACAGACATTTATACAGTCATTTAGACATACATTTAGACAGTCATTTAGGCAGTCATTCAGACAATAATTTAGAGAGTCATTTAGACATTTATTTAGACAGTCATTTAGATCCTCTTTTAGACAGTCATTTAAACAGTAAACTAGACAGTCATTTAGACATTTGTTTAGATAGCTATTTGACTATAGACAGTCATTTAAACAGTCATTTAAACATTTATTTAGACAGTCATTTAGACAGTATTTTAGACAGTAATTTGACAGTCATTTAGACAGTCATTTAGACAGTCATTTAGACATTTATTTAGACAATCATTTAGACAGTCATTTTGAAATCTATTTAGACAGTCATTTAGACTGTCATTTTGACATTTATTTAGACAGTCATTTAAACCATATTTTAGACAGTCATTTATACAGTCATTTAGACATTCGTTTAGACAGTCATTTAGACAGATATTTGGACAGTATTTTAGACAGTTATTTATACAGTCATTAAACAGTCTTTTAGACAGTCATTTAGACACTCATTTAGACATTTATTTAGACAGTTATTTAGACAGTCATTTAAACACTTATTTAGACAGTCATTTAGACATTTATTTAGACAGTCATTTAGACAGTCTTTTAGACAGTCTTTTAGACATTTATTTAGACAGTCATTTAAACAGTAGTTTAAAAAGTCATTTAGACAGTTATTTAGAAAGTATTTTAGATAAACATTTAGTTAGAGAGTCATTTAGTCAGTTATTTGACATTTGTTTGGACAGTCTTTTAGACAGTCATTTAGACAGTCATTTAGACAGTTATTTGGAAAGTTTTTGGAAAGATTTTTAGATAGTAATTTAGCCAGTAATTTCAAGATTAATTGAAACAGTCTTTTAGAAAGTCAATTAGACAGACTTTTACACAGTCATTTAACACTTATTTAGACGGTCATTTAAAAATGCATTCAGAATTTTCTTAGGCTCTCCATAGTAGACAGTATTTAGAACGTTTTATTCTCATTTTAATCAGTAAATAAGAACCGATATCTTTAATTCTTTAAACACTCTTAAAAACAATCATTTTGAACTTGTTTAAATCTCCACTAAATAGTTATTTTGAACTATTGTATAGGCCATTCCTTAGATATTTTTTTAAACAGTCGTTTACAGCTTTCTTGGGCTCTTCTTTAGAGCATATTTGAGACAATAATTCAGAACGTTTTAAGATTCTCATTTAGACTGTTCTTTAACAAGTATTTAGGATCAGCTTTAGAAAGTATTTTAAAAAGTATTTTAAATTATCAATTTAAACTTCTCATCTTAACAAACAGCATTTTTAGAACTTCTTTTGTGCTCTTCCTCAGAAGGTTTAAGATTGGGTAATATTTTTTTAATTTGAACGTAGGAAAATAAAGCTTTTATTGAAATATGCTGCTGATTCTTTTAGGATATTTAGAATCATCCTTAAATCCCAGGACCTCACAATTCCGAGGGTAGCCTAACGCATGCCCTATGTATGGTATACTACAGATCATTTTAAAAATATATTAAAATTCATAAAAATTATCAAAGCTCTCTATCTGTCACCAAAGTTTACACCACATAATAATGTATATAATTCATATATAAATTCGAGTATACAATAATATATACCAGGTTAGCTATAGCCAACACATACTCCAAATAGCTAATTAACTCGACGGATTCGTAATTAGTATTTATTTTGCTTTAGAATTGGTGCACGTAATAAGAAATGACTTTGCAAACGTTCGAAGGACTTGTATTTTATGCTTTGTTTCCAAGAACCCAATTACGTACAGGTTTTTTTTTAATAAAAATATTTTGAATACTAATTGATATTGGTTTTAAATGCTGAATCTATTAAAAAAATGTATTTACTTTTAAATTTTGAATACACCTATACAAAAATTATACATTTTTGCTAATTGTATTTTGTTATTTTGACGTTTGACATATTAAAAATATTCAAATAAAATATTAATTATAAAAAAGCTAATTTACATAATTTAAGGAGAGCTTTAAAAACATTTTGTAAATCTAAAAAATAATGTTTAAATTTGATTAGTTTGAATAGTTAAAAAACATAAAACGCCATTTCTCCAATTTGCGCAATTTGAATTGCATTTTAAACTAACCTCATTATAATTCATACGTAATTGTAGATATTTTGAATTCTCGGACTTTTTATGTTACATGTTTTTAGATTGCATGCTTTTAAGTTGTGGTTTTTAAAATACTTGTTATTTAGTTTAGATTTTTTCCCTTTGCGTGATTTTTGGGTTACGTGTTTTTGCGTTACGTGTTTTTGCGTTATGTGATTTTAGGTTATCTATTTTTTGCGTTACGTGTTTTTAGGTTACGTGTTTTTTCGTTACGTGTTTTTGCGTTTCGTGTTTTTGCGTTACGTGTTTTTATGTTACATGGCAACTATCCTATCCCCAAGATATTCAGAAATGCGTCCGCTGCCGATGTCGTTTCGCTCACATTTATATGCAATGCTCTCGCCGCGTTAATGGCTTTCTGAATATATATGCTGCGCTTGTTTATTACGCATTTTATTTATCTACAAAAAGCATATATTTACATATATTATATATACAGACTATGTGTGTGTGTGTGTGTGTTGGTCCAGAACTTGCTCAAGCTCATATTGCGTTGCCAACTCGCTATCTTTGCTTGTTTATTGCTCAAAGGCGCATAGTTCATATAGAATATATAAAATACATATATACCCAGGCACACAAACAAGCCAAGCTGTGGCGAGCAACTTCTTTGTTCAATTACTTTATCTTGAACACCATCGTGTGCGAGTGCTTAGTGCGCTCATGCTCATCCTATATAAACCACAAAAATAAAAACAAAAACAAAAAACAAAGGCAAAACACCGCGTGCGCGCGCGTACTCGGTGGTAACCGCAAATATGTTAACATTGTCGGTGTGTGCGTGGCTGCCGATCGAGCTTTTGCGCATATATACATAGTCAGTTCTCGCGTATACAATGTAAAACTAGATATTTTATCGTTTTAGAATAGTAGATAAATAAATAAATGTATATACTATGCAATGTTTGCTGTTCTAAACAGAGTGTGGAAACGCGGGCAGCATTTTTATGATGCGATTTAAGATTTAGTTTAATTGTTTTTATAGTTTATAAATGGTCTTGTTTTAAGTTATCAAAATGTTCTTGGGACGACAAGAACCTTTTGATGTTTTTTTTTCTGCCTGAAAAACTCTTTCTAACTCTCATCTCTGTGGTCTGATAGTCTCTATCGCCTATTTTTACTTCGTCTTTCGACCGCATTCAATATCTTCTTGGTTTGACCGTTTACCATCATTTATCGGATAAACTTGGCCAGAATTTAAATTACTCTCTGACTGATTCAATGAATTTCTGTTTTTCTCATCCTGAATATCTCAGAATGACCTCTAGGTCTGACAAACTTTTATCTGCTCGGCTTTTCTATTTGAGTTTTAGAGAAAGATATCAAATATTGGTCAATTCAGTTAAAAATACTCAGATCGATAGAGGTATCTATTGTAAGACTGATTTGTTTCTCTACATCTATCGATCTAAAAATATAAATCTATATAATATTGACAACTATTTGTTATCTTTAATTCCATAATAATATATTTTTGTAGCTTAGCATTTTGGGATTTCCCAGTTTGACCCTTTGAGTGTAAGTTTTTAGGTCGGATTTTTCTTCCGGCTGGCAACCTCACTGTCCATCTAAACCTCATTCTATCATATCTTATTTCTTTCTTTACGTATATCTCACAATCGTTTTTTAACTTGACCAGTCATGAGGGCAAGACAAGACTATCTTTTTATCTTATCGGAGTTTGTTTGGTTTTTTGCTTGTGATAACTCTGATGGGTAATAGTTGGAGAAAGTCAGTCTTTATTTGTTTTTATTTCTTTACTCCTGATTTTAGTTTACATCCCAGAATCAATTTTTAACTTGACCAGAATTTATGTCATAAATAAATAAATTTGATGGCAAGCCAAGACTATCTTTAATATTTTTTTTTGCATTTTTCTCTCTATTTGTCTGTCTTTTTATTTGTATTTCTATCCCTCTTTACTTTCAGACTAGCTTCACACTAACTAAAATTATTACTTTGATTGACGAAGTTATTGGTGCGTCACAAAGGGGTCAATATAATGCCAACGAATAACAAACATTTTTTTATTTGGGGAAAACGTGAAGTTGGACATTGAATTTAATTCTGAAATAACTGTTAAACCGATGGCGGTCAATCAAAATTATTGGCGGTCATTTGTGATCAAGCAGTGGTCAATCAAATGCCAAAATAAAAAATAACTTTTTTTTCTATTTGGGTAAGTCGTGAAGTTGGCCCTCCAAAACTCATATTTGAAATATTCCGTGGTTGGTCAATTAAAGTTATAAATGGTCAATTGTGGTCAAAAATCAATCAATCGAATGACGCAAAAAAAATACACTTTTTTCAATTTGGGATGGCAACCAGACCTAATTTTCGAAATATCCTTTTAGCCGAGGTTGATTGACCAAGTAAATGGGTCTGAAAGTGGTCAATCTAATGCCAATATTAATATTTTGGGTAAATGTGAACTTAATGCTGAAATAACTGTTTGAAAGGGGGCGGTCAATCAAAGTTATATTGGCGGTCATTTGTTGGCAAAAAGAGGACAACGAATGCCGAAAAAAAATGTTTTTCTATTTGCGATGGCAAACATGAAATTGGCCACCCAGAGCACATTTTTTCAAATATCTTTTAACCCAAAGGTGATCATAGTTCAAAATAGTCATTTATGGCCCCACAAAATATCTTTTTACCCGAGGCTGGCGAATCAAAATTATAAATGGTCATTTGTTGGTAAAAAGTGATCAATCAAATGACACAAAGAAAATATGTTTTTCAATTTGGGACATCAAACGTGAAGGTGGCCCCTAAAACTAATTTTTGAAAGATCTTTTAGGCCAAGGGTGTTCCATCAAAGTTATAAAGTTTTATCAAACAAGAGCAGTTTTTAAAAAATCACAAAAACCGTTTTCCAGATAAATTTAATTATTAGGTCGTTTCGAAAAGAAGCAGGTTCAAATTTAAATCCAGCATTTTTATCGAGATTTTGTTACGATTTTTCTCGATTTTTTGCCATACTTCCATTTTACAAGTTGCCATCATTTTGACCAATTCCAAGTGATTGGAAGACATAAAATCAATAAATTCTAAGTATGTAATCTAATTTTATGCCCAAAAGACCGTTTCACCATGAAAATGCACTTGTTCTCTAAATACAAAAATGCCCTACAACTGCGCCGCATCGAATTGTTATTGTCGACACTCGATTGCGCCGCCTGAACATTACACGCAAATTGGTCCGACATCATTATGCGTGCGCCAATGTTCGCTTAAATATATATTTTTTTAATAAATTTTGCGCGCACGTTGTTCGCGAATCCCAAAAGTTAATAGCACATGAAAAATTGAGAGTGCATATGCATTTATATTTTTGCAGGCCGGTGCGCGCGTGTTTGAAAGCAGCTGCACTGCACGCCGGCCGCTCAAGTATCAAGTGCGCCGCGCGCTGCACTTTAATGCACTGTCCGTAAAATCGCCAAAAACTATAACAAAACCTGCGCGCGCAGCTCGTAATTGAGTGCGTTTCTGTGTGTGTGTGTCCGTGTAATTACTTTTCTACACCAGTGCAGTTGCCGTGCCACCGCCGAGCCACCGCCGCGCCATCTGCATTATAAAAATATCAACAACAACAACATCAACATGTTTAGCTTTTTTCACTGTGGCTGCATTTCAATTGCACCATGATTTATGGACTTGGCATAAATAAAAAACACCAGTATATATAGTACATATACTAAAGCGTATTCATGAGTTTATGGAGCGGTTAATTTTTATGTGCGCCTCGCCAAATGATCCCGACATAATTGCATATATATATACGTTTTGAATATATATGTTTGTGTGGGCTATATATTTTTTATTATTTATTTAAGCCTTGCGTGGCTTCGTATACATCGTTAAGATTATAACTAACTTAGCTGCGGCTGTGGTTGTTCTTGGCGGTGTTCTCAAATCCGCTTCCGCCAAAAAACCCTTTTTCCAGTGTTATCGCACGCACACCTCTTATTTATAGCTTTTTATTTCGAGCTGCGGCCCCACACGCGCGCGCACTGGCGCGCACACCCGTTTCATGTTAACATACGAATTTAAAACAATAATATAACTCACAGAGGGGTGCGCTACCGCCCGCACTGCGCAGCACCGTCGAGCCGTGCCGGAGCGCTGCGCTGCGTCGTCGTGTGGCGCTGGTGGTGATGGTGGCACTGAAGTA
>JAAAKO020008423.1:0-18673 GCA_010015015.2 Bolitophila cinerea | reverse complement strand
ATGTTATTTAACACGAAAATCTATATAGTTTTACTAATTAGTTCCAGTATAGTTTAAAAACACAGATCAGATGGCACACTTTACATAGTTTGATGTCTAGCAGACAGAATGGAGCCGATCAGAATGAGCTATATGTTATATAGTCTATATTTAAAAATATATATATGGCGAAATCCACAAACTTTTAATAATCCTAATTAATTAATTATTGAGAAATTTGGTAGGGTATTTTTTATTGGTACAGACTTAAAAATTCAACGACTCTAAAAACTAAACAGGCTAGACTTACAAAAAATACCATAGATGGCGCTATCTACCCTGTGTCGTGTTTTTGAAATTTAATTTAACAGAAAAAACATTTATAATTTAAAGATTTATTTCTTTTGAAATATAAACATGTAAGAAAGAATCGGTAATAATCATTTTCTATTCAATTTTAATTAAAACCATTGTTATTGTTTAATGCTATATATTTTATATTAGAATTTAAAAAAACAGTTAGTATTATTTTCTACTTAGATGGTGCTGTTTGTCTATGCAGTGAAATGACGTTATAAAAATTAAATAACTTTTAAATTATTTGAATTAGCTTACTATTATTTGAATGTACTACATCTTCCAAGGTATTTGACATTCATTAATCTTGGGCTACGACACTCGCGCTTTCGACTTCGCTGTGTGGCCGTATAATTTACACTACTGCGCCGTGTTTCTGTTAAATAGCTTAATTTATTCGATCGCAATTCGAGAACAAGTAAACAATAATATCCAAAACAACGTTATAGCACTCGTATAGTCAATGTAATGAAATGATATATACACTTTTATACATACACGATTATAATTGTTTTGTGGTTTACTATGTATACTTTTATATAGATTATAGATTTGTATATACCTATGAATATATATCTCATATATACCTATGGATATGTTATATATATATGTATTTATATATATCAAAACAAAATTAGTAATAAGCAACATGCGTTTAGAGGTCGTCGATCGATCGAAGGGCAAGGCAGCGCAGTTAGAGGTGTTGATCGCAAATCGCTCAGATGGAGAGAGATGAAAGCCAATAAAAACCATTTAAAAAAAATCGTTACGGTTGTTTGTGTATCGGTAGATCGGTATAGATGCGATATCGGTAACCAAATCCAATAAAAACTGACTTGACAGCTTTACGAAGATTTCGTTATATGGGCGCGGGACTCTCAAATGATGGTATTTGCTATTGATAATGAGACATATTGGTTTACTTTGGAACGGTCCTTCCTTAATAGATACAGTATCTTATTTAGTATGATTTAGTTAGGTTCAGACAATAAATTTCAATCATTTGGCATCCGTCATTACGTCCACAAAATGAGTAGGTCAATCAAGTATCAAATATGCTATAGATATAGTTATTTTGTAGGACGCTTACATTCGAAATCTGGAAAGACCAAATTTTTTTTTGGTATAAAGCACTGCAAAAAAACGGATGCGACACAAAATCGTGCAAAAAATACCGCAGACAAAATCTTCTGACATTGACAAAGCCCGCACTAAATGATGGAAAAACCATTATACCAGAAGAAAACATTGCAAAATATATAATCATAAACAACAAATACAAAATCCGGATATATTTTTTCTTATAATTATATGAAAGTTACCCATTTAGCAGCTTTTTATATCATATATTATTCAAAGGATTCATAAAATGTTAAATTAGTCATATTTAAATACGGATATTTAATAAAACTACAAAGTTTGGTATTATACATAAAAAAATAAGTATTTATATAAAATTTCAAATGTTTAAAATATTGTAAAATATGCCTGTTATATTTATTTAGATTAGAGGAAGAAATTAAAGTGAATTAAAGTGAGCTCAAGAGGATCTTGTACAAGTTATAAAAACTTCTCATGAAAATATATCATTTATATAAAACTCCTATCAAAGCGGAAACTTGAAATGACGTAGGCATCTTAAATTCCGACCTAAGAATGATGATCTCATACATCGTACCATCGTGCCGCCGAACTAACTTCCACCTCGATAAAGAGGGTGGCAGGCCTAACGGACTTCGAAAGCAAATGTGTGTCTGACTTATAGTACTTTTATTTATTTATTATATATTTTTAGGGATATTCGACCATAGTACTTGATATGCTGTAATGGCATTCCATTCGATGGATTGCCACCATAAAATTGAGGCCTATGATACGACTGTTTAAATTAGGGATATGTAGAACCAGTTCACCATTTTGGGGAAGTTCCCCTAAGATTTAGAAAGAAAAACTACTCATATTGACAATTGTAATCCAGGTATTTTTTCCAGAACAGTTTGATGTAATATAACAAGGTATATTTAACATTTATTGAGCGGAGCTCTTCAATATTTGTTTTTCTGGTGAAGAAAATGGTTTCAGTGTTTCCGGGGTTACGGAGAGACACAATACTTCGGACCATTGGGAAACATTTTCATAAGATTACTTCAAACCCCTGCTTATATTCCAAAGAGAGTAACCGTAATGTCGTTGGTCTTAGCTAGGGTGTGAAACCCTGACCAAACTCTACAATCTAGAGCTAGGGAGGGAGAAAAGTGCATCTTGTTGCCAAGACACTGACGGTTTCACCTCTAGTGTACGTGCCGGACCTCTCTCTTTGAAACGGTCCCACATTCCATCATCAACCACCTCCAGTGTCAAAGTGAACAATTCTATGGATCAGTATAGAATCTATCCAATTGTTAAACCCAAAGTGATAAGAAGCACATTTGGACCGCATCTAGGGAAACGTTGATAAATGGTCTTTCGATATCAAGTAATGTCCCAAGCTTTATTTCCTAGTTGTCCAGAGAATGTCTGTCCTAACTAACAGGACGGATTCAACTTACCAGTTTGGTAGAATTATCGTGCAAGGGATGATTAGTTAGGACCTCATAAGAAATAAAACTATGGATAATTAAACTTTATGAAGAATACGGGCATACTGATTGGTCTAAATGACTTGTTGGTTACATAGTAATCTTAACGGATGAACGCTATACGCGAACATTCTTCCAGGTGTCCGGCATATAACCAAAAGCCAAACACCCTTCGGAAATCTCATAGGGAGATGAGTTACAAAAGTTTCTGCAAAACAACCATGGACATTTCGTCTTCTCCAGGTGCAAACGTATTCATTCAATTTTATTTTAGCTATAATGATAGAAGATAACACTTCCCAGTCCCTGGATTAGACACCGATGATGCAAAGGTTAATCCGAGGTTATTTTTTCATACAAAAATAAACTTAGCTCAAGAGGTAACGTCATTCGCCAGGGGTCGTGAGTTCAAACGCAGATAAGGTGAAAAAAATGTTTTTGTCTTATTTTTAATCTAAGTTCACAGTCCTTTGGGCCATCATTTGCAAAGGATAATCATGAATAAAAACCAGACAAAATGTCATGATACCTCTAGCATAAAAGCTTAAAAAGCTTTAAAGAGGCGGTCAAAATCGGCACCAGTTGGGTTCCAAAAATGTATTTATTATAATATTATGGTTTTGGTTGAAACGTCTATCCATTGAACGTCAATTCTATATTTCAACAGTAAATATAGTTGTCTCTTATTTTAGAATCAGTCCCCTGGTGAGAAAATTTCAGCAGCCAATTTCAAAAAACATAATTTTGTTATATATAGAATACAGGTCTATATTAATTAATATAGAATAAATAATTAGACTTTTTATTTTAAATATCGTTAACTTAATCATTTTCTGTTTTTTTAAATGTGCCCATTTTCTAAACAGACAAACTGTGACCAATCGACTTTCCAGTTTAATTATCATCAAAGTACAACTGTATCTTTGAGATTAGCAGCTATTTGCGTAGAAAGGTGCTTCATAGTGATAAACGGTTAATCTCATTATATATATATATATATGTAAACGAGCGTTTGCCGGTACTCTCTCTTTATAGCTCTTCTCTTTGTCTTACATATTTGACCGCAACATCGAAAACCGGCATTTTCTGTCAATCTACTGTAAATCTACTGTGTCTACCCTCGTGATTGTGATATGTCTGTAAAATGTCTGTTAAATGATATCCTGTCTCGTTTTATTTAGCTTTCGTAAATATAATATGAATCACAAATTTTACAGTATAGACAAAAAATTAAATGAATGAGATGCTTGTTATCAATAACATTATTATGAAAAAAGCTCTTTGTGATTAGCTGGTTACTATGCAAATTTAATAATACAATGAATGAAAGACATAAAGAGAAGAACAAACCTCGAACTTACCACTTTCCAAACGATGATAATTTCTAAATTTGGGGAAGCAGGGGTTTTAACTCATCTCACAAAGAAAACTTTGAGAAACAAACCGAACCAACAAAAACTATATCACCTTCTGGAACTTCTTGAACAAGGTTCTAACATAGATTATCATAAGTCCGGTGTTTATGGAAATTTGATCACAAAACTGGGATAGGTGCTTTTTGAAGCACAACAACAAAAGTTCACTAACGACGGAGCGGGACGAAACGGTACGCCGAACGTATCACTCGCAAATACTCCAGACTAATGCAAACGACTGCGTCTCTGATTTAAATTTCTCAATTTAATTGAATGCGCAAACAAATTTAATCATAGTCATTCCGAACGGATTACACACATCACCAAAGTTCACGTTACTTTGTTATTCGCAAAAAAGAATTTAAGTAAATAGATTAATACAAAAATGGCAATTTGCTCGTCGTAGAGTCGTAGTTCGGCGTACACTGCTGAATAAATTGACTGGAACCGAACTAAGAAGTAATGTGTAAATTGTAAAACTGGTATACTGTTTTATTAAAAGTTGTTATCACAAGATGGACGATTTTTTTGAGTATGTGACTCTAATCAGCATGAGCACAATAATTAAACACACGTCTTGTCTGTGTTTGTGCAAGATTGCGGGTTGCATGTATACGTAAATGTACGTATGTATACAATATATGCAATCGTATATAGTTTTTGGATTGAAGCACTCAATTTTTAAAAGAGAAAAATGGAAGTCTCATATGAGAAATGTTTATTTTGTTTGAGAGGAAACCGATGATAACTGGTCAGAGCTTAGCATAACCAGACGTAAGTGGTGGCATGATTGTGGAGAGCGCTATACGGCGATGCACTTGGTCTAGTTAGTTACGGGCAAAAAAACTATATCAACTACACAAAGTTTGCTGATAAAAGCAGTTTAGTCAAATGGGACACACAGTGAAATGGAAACAGATTTTGTTGTCATTCATCGTTATTTTGATTACGTTAACTTTAACATTTTTGATTTAAAGTTACTTATAATATATTGATGAGATTTATGTCGGTCTTCCATTCTCCCGCAATTAAATTCAAAATAACGATCTGCAAAAAATGTTGCAATATTTGAAATATTATACTATCAACATCTAAATTGCCAGGTAGTATTTCTGAAACTATTTTTTTTTTGTAATTCTCAAATAGCAGCATAAAATCAGCCACATTTGTTTTTGTGCGCGAAGAGATGCGTCAGAAAGAGCTGGAATTGTTATTGGCAAGTACGGTAGGTGGCGTGTTTTATCCAAAACTCGATTAGCCGAATCATGATTGTCTGAATGATACGATTGACTAGATTTGTAAGCGCATTATGGGCTAGTGGGAGATATGTATTTGAATAACCGTGTATCTACCAATCGTGTTTCCGCCAATCGTGATTCGACCAATCGTATTTCGGCCAATCGTAATTCGGCCAATCGTATCATTCGGCCAATCGTGTTTCGGCCAATCGAGATTCGGCCAATCGTGATTCGGCTAATCGTAATATTTGGCCAATCGTATCATTCGGCCAATCGTGATTGTTTTTCAGGTTTTATGCGTTAGGTTAAAGTACGATCTTTTTAATACCAACAGGCAAGGCAGCAGCACATAAAATGGCTAAATAAGCACCACATGACAAAGCCCAACCTCAGCAGCAGCACACAAATCGGTCCCCATCAGCCGCTGCACAGGATACGGTTCCTCAAGCAGTAGCACAAAACACATTCTCAAATGCCCTGAGGATAACAGCGTGACATAATGAGGGTTTTGAACTGATCGTTGTAAAAACCCTGGGCAAACACGTGCTATGCACTGTGTAGAGTCCAATACAAATCGGTTGCAAACCCAGTGTTTCACAACGTACGTTGCTCGCTCATTGCACAACCGGAATGCATCCAAATTGTTGCTTGGGTTGTGTCGCTTGAAGTTGAGATCTTTCGACTTCAACACGTTAACACGTAGAAACGTCAAACAAAAACGCACATTTGAACGGTAGCGACAAGACGCGTCCATCCATTCTTAAATGTGATTGGACCACTTACTGACGTAAGAGCGCGTTAAGAGCGTACGTATAAACTCAGTCTTAGTCACAACCTCGTGAGCCAGATGACTACGATGTACAACGCAAAAATTGACGCTCACTGAATACCTATGCGGTGGAAAAGTTTTTAAGCGAAAAATGTACAGAATCGCTGTACTGGGTACAGAGCGGAAAATTAAGAATTTTTGATGTATATGACTTACAGCAAAAACATGGAGTGCATATGGATGATTGACTACTTTGACGACCGTTAACTAATGCACAAACTTTATAAAGTAATTCACCGGGAGAAAATATGTTTTCATTATATTTTTTTTGTTGTTAATGTTTGAAAATTTTCTTACCTTTAAAATGTTTCTTTTTAGAAATTCTATGATTTTTTCTTAACAAATTATATAAGTATATCTGCCACCATTTTCCAAATATTCATTAAAGAATAATTGATTATTTTTTAGTTTAGTTTATAGTCTATAAAAAGCATTTACCAAAATATTTGATGTTTTAGATCACTTTTTTACAGCATAAATGGCATTAAAATGTATTGAATATGAGGGCTGAATAGAATTATTTTTAAACTTTACACACACACATAAATATTGAAATCTCGGGCGGTAAGCCATTTTTTTTATTTGCCTGCGATTGCGTGCGAATAGTAAGTCCTCCTAGGACTATAAAATTTGTGAGTGCGGATAGCACTTTTTACTCCCTTTTTTACCACAAGGTTAAATATAATGTGGATTTCTTTTTGTATTTTTTTGTATAAAACGGTGCGAAGCAGCGCGCTAAAAGAATTTAATTTGCCAGAGAATGGAAAGCAAAGTATTGGTTTGCTTGTTTTTTGCTAGTATTTTGTATTATGATAAATGTAAGCAAAAAACAAGCTAAAGCATTTAGAGACTCTGCCCTCTAGGTGTATTTTAATAATATTTAAAAAGTAAAATAAATTATGTATACATATTTTATTTATTATTAATTTTGACCTTTTGTCAATTGGACGAAGTACAGAGACTGATTTAATTTTGATTGTGCATCGATATTTATAGTCATTTTATATATACTTTGTAGTATACTTTGAAATATAATGATCGATGCACAGTTTTTAAAGATTTACAACCGGGTGGTCCAAAAATACACAGACAAAAAAAGTTTCTTGTATCAATAAAGATCATTTAGTTTATGTTATAAATCAAATTTTAAGCTTATTATGTGTTATTATATTTTATTTTTTAGAATAATTTTAAAAAGCGCTAATTAGGTAACAAATATTTTTTGTTTGTAAAATCTGAAAAAAAAAAATTATTGAAGTTTTGTTTTTATGTTTAATGTTTTTTAAATTTTAGGAAAGATTCAATGAAGTACTTTTATTTTTATTAAAAAGTATATTTGGAAATCGGTCTACACTAGTTTTGATAAATTTAATTATTATACAACAAAATTACCTGTAATTATAGTCATTTATCATTTAAATCGGACAAAAAAAATAAAAAAAGATACAAACATTTTAATATATTAAATATGTTATTTTAGTATTAAGTCTATACTTAAATACATCTTATCTGTAAACTACGTTTATTTAATAAAAAAATATAGAGTACCTCTTTAAATAATCAGAACTTAGTAATTTTAACCCAATTACAACAATATTTAGATATTTTTATAGATAAATTAATTTTCTTAAAAAAATAGAAATAATTGTGTGGATCGATTTGCAAGAATACTTATTTTTGATACTATTAATAGATATCTCGAAACTCATTTAAACGATTAGCGCTTATTTAAATTATCCTAAAAAAAAAAATGGAAACCTTACTATCCAGTATAAAATAAAAAGTAACGCAGTGATGTTTAAATCAAATGTCAATATCATGTTCCCACATCCAGTAATGTATCCTTTCGATAGCGTTACATTCTTCTTCTGTTGTCCAACCCAGTCCAATGCAGCATTATGAGTTTCCCTGTAACACGGGATCCGTAGTATTGTTTTGCTAAATTTTGTGTTACTAAATTAAAGGTTATTGCATTTCCTATGTGATCTATGTGATATGTGTATGATAAAATGAGTATATAAATACCGATTATTGCAAAAAAACATTTTTTAAACTTTTATTATTTTTATTTTTAAAATTACTACAATCGAATATTATTTCATATTGCGTCGACAAATAAATACAAAAATATATAATAACAAAGACACGATGAAAATAATATCAGTCCAGATTTGCCACCAAAAACTCATTTTTGCAAAAAAAAAAATAGACAAAACCTCGATATGATTTATTACATACGTTATTTAAAATGTATTTGTTGTATTGATACATTATAATGATTAAACCAAGCATCGTAGGAAAATATGGATAACTGTGCCAGAAAAGGTCATAGAGTAGATTATGAATATGTTTTTTTTAAAACCAAGTAATAACTATAGTTACTTGTTTCTATAATCACACGGGAGAAAACTGCACGCATTCCAAAAAGTATTGACTTACCTTACCTAAAAAAAAATTGTAGCACAATAACAGTTTTAAAGATTACAAAAAATCAGTTTTAGTTTCTATAATGTTATAAAACTACTACTTTATTTAAACCATCAAAAAAATATATATTTATATCAGTTTCCATAATATTTATATGCTTGTATCATAATAATAGTAATGTTGTTGTTTCTATTTTTTGTTTCTTCATTTTTATGGGGCTGTTTATAATTACATTTTCTATAAAATAGTTTTATCTTTAATTAAACATATATTATAGATAAAATAATGAATCAATACATACATAACAAAGACAAAGTACAACAACAACATAACTATTTTTGCCTCAATTTTATAATTACAATCATTTAGGATTTAAATTTTAAATGTATTATTAATTCAAGTTTTTTAATATATATATTACAAATTGGTTTTGTTGTTGTTATTATATGGCAAACTAGGTTTGATTCTATAAAAGAGGTGTAATAAGTGATGCTTTTCTTTATTATGTATTATTTTTTGTACAAACTAATATGTAATCGATCTAATTAAAACCGTTAACCAAAACAAATATCGTATTTCGGCATAATGTAGGCTGTAGGGCAAAGGGTAGAGTGAAAATCTGAAATTATGAAAACATCTAGCGAGACGTTTAATGCTCCGAAAATTAATTGAACATTTTAAGCCTATGGCACTCGATATTTTGAATTTTAAAAGTCTATACATCTAAATAAGATAAACCGCGCAGTTGTCCGGGTAGAAAAATGTAATTTTGGTAAAAAAAACAGGCATGCGATATCTATTATATTATATTGCTTTTCAAAATTGTCCATATACAATAACACCTGGATGTGAACGCCAAACTTAAATAACCTACCACTTATCTGCGACTATTTGTATATATTTGTATTCGTTTTCCTCTCTCTTCATTGCCACGCACATTTTCTAGCTGAAAATCAGACTGGTTTACTACTACACATTAACGGTATGTTCAAAACAAAAAACATAATCTTTAAAGTTACTATGTGCATATTATGTATAATTGTTTATATAAAATTGCGTTACATATTTCCAATTATATTTACATTGTGTGTTTTTACTGTTTTTGTTTGTTTGTTTGTTATCTGGGTTTTTGTTAAATCTGAAGGTTGTTTTCACGAAATGTTTGCCATTTTGTAGAATATAATACAAAAGAAAAAACATTAGGAAAAAGAATGGTTGACACGATCACCTCATGTTGATACATTAAATATAATATGTTTGTGTATAACTAAATAACTTCCTAGCATTGTATTTTAAATATTTAGTGTTATAATTCAATATTTGTGTAGTTGCGTTGTACACTAAACTCGACTTTCATTAATTACAAATTCGCATTTTACAGATATTTCCGTAGTACAGTACAGTAAAAAAGTACAATTTTGGTAAAGTTTGTGGTTCTCATCATTTATTGGTAAAATGATTTTCACCAATAGCGGCGTGCTAGATATTTGCTAAATTTCTAATAAAAAGTGAATTATTTTGGTTTTTAAAACCTCCACTTAGTTTACGGTAAATTCATAATAACGATCATTTACTTATCAGTGTCGCAAGGACTATTAAATATTTGCTCACACCAAAATTAAACGAATTTAGTTTACAACTTTAGGACTTGGCAAACACACAAAGGGCTCTTAAAAAGAAAAAAACTCATTGTAAAAATAATAAAACATTCAACATCGTAATGATACAACCAAAAATGTAAAAAATAAGAATTGCCAAGCGTACTGGCAAATATTCTTCATGTATAATAATATATATTATAATTACAATATATTAAGTATATTAATGACATACGTATGTGTGTGATTTTGTAAAAAGGCTTGGCAAATAATCGTGATATAGAATTATGTTTTCTTTTTTAAAGCTTCCCGGTATTATCTGTTATCTATATTCGCAAATATATATTTATATCGTAATGGCCTAGAAATTATACGGTCCACTACTACTTCGCCCATAATTCGGATCTTAAAAGGTATTGTTGTTGCTGCTATGTAAAAACTAAATAGAGTTAGAAACAATGTTTTTAACATTTGTTTTACTCTTTTCGTGGACGCACCCACCCATTCTTGTATTTTTTTGTGTTGTTAATGTTATTATTCAGGAAGTTGACGGATTTTATACGATATTGCGTCCGACATCTTGCGGTACATTCAAATCGTATTTAATAACTTGGGCGGTATTACCTTGTAGTACTTGTACATGGACAGGCTGATTTCCGATAAGTACCTCGCGGGTGAGCGCGTGCTGGGAGTGTGCTTGTTGGGGCTGCACTGCAACTTGGTGTTGCTGGGTTTGTATTTGTTGTTGTTGCTGCTCATGCTGTATAGCCACCGCTTTCTGCTGATTTTGGACAATCTAGAGCGCGGAATTAAACCTGTTAACATATTTAATGAAATCGCACGTTTGAGTTTATGAATATGTATTTTTGGTGTACCTGTTGCTGTTGAGCTTGTTGTTGTTGCTGTTGTTGCTGCTGCTGTTGCTGCTGATTAGCGGGCTTTGTTTCAAGATGTTGACGCTGATGTAACATCAAATGATTTTTCTGGAAGAAAGCCTTTCCACAATCACATACGTGGGTGCGCAACGTACAGCCTCCGTTGGGATGACGTCGGTTATGTTGCATAAGACCATTCTTCGCTGCAAATCCTTTTCCACAGCTAGTACAAAAATGTGATTTAGGTTTCTGCTGCGGCGTTATGGGCATGGCGACAATGGTGGCATGTTGCTGGTGATGCTGATGATGCTGCTGTTGCACATGATGCTGCTGGTGCTGTGGTCCTGATACTATATTACCTTGTTGGATCACTTGTCCGGATGAAAGAAGCTGCACTGGTACGGGAGCCTGTACGACAGAGTGATTAGACGTCAACACTGTACCTTGTTGTAAGTTGTTGGGGTTCAGGAAATGGCTGGGCAGCGCTGCGGTCAGGGCACACAAGTCCGTCATCAGTCCTTTGTCACCGGTATGCAAACGCAAATGTAGAGCCAAGGCCTCCCTGCTGTTAAACGCCTGTCCGCATTCCCTACAAAATAAAAAAAAACATATTTAAAATATCGTACTATTTTTTTTAAATGTCTTTGATTACTAACCTGCAAGCATACTGTGGCCGTGGCACAGAGTCCGGCGATGTTATTGATGAGTTTGATTTACTAACAACGGTTACCTGTTGCTGATGATGAAGTTGCTGGTGCTGGTGCTGAAGCTGCTGCTGCTGCTGGATAATCTGCACGTGCTGCTGCTGTGGCTACCGGGAAAAGGCAACGAAGTTAAGAAAATGTATACATTATTTATCCAACTAGTACCACCTGAATTGAATGATGTTGCTGTGCGGCAGACGACACAATGGCATTCGTGATAATCGTCGTGTTTGCAGAGTTCGGGTTTAAGCCACCGTGATGCAATCGATTATGCTGATTAAGCTCAGCCTTTGTACGATATCCATCGCCGCAAGCTGTACAAGGATACGGCTGATCACCTGTATGCATTCTGAAATTTTACAAACAAGATTAACATCACAAATTGCGATGAACAGATCATGCAACCTCATATGTGCCACCAGAGTTCTTTTCTGCAAAAATTCTTTTCCGCATACGGTGCAAGAGTGCGGGACACGGCCGTGAATACGACCATGATTAACGAGCTGAAATTTACGCGGGAAGGTAGCACCGCAATCAGCGCACACGAATGGATTAACGGATCCGTGAAATCGTGAATGCATCACGAGATGATTTTCCTGTGCAAAACTCTCACCGCACTCTTCACACACATACGGACGCTCGCCGGCGTGGAACTTGCTATGTGTCACTAGATGCCTTTTCAGTGGAAACGCTCGTCCACATTCCTGGCAAATGAAAGGACGATCACGACTGTGTACCCGCGAGTGTGTTAGCAGGTGATGTTTCAACGTGAAGCTTTTCTTGCATTCGTTGCACTGGTACGGGCGATCGGTGGAATGCAACAGCAAGTGCGTGTTTAGGCAGTGTTTGTGGGCGAAGCTCTTGCCGCAGTGGACGCACACGTGTGGTCGTTCTCCTGTGTGCACTCGAGAATGAGTTGTTAGGTGGTGCTTAAGCAGAAACGATTTACCGCACTCGTCGCAGGCGTATGGTCGCTCCTTTGGAATAGAAGCATCTGGGTCGTGCTTCTGCTCGAGATCATCATCGTCCGGGTCGAGTTCCAGTTCTAGATCGTGTTCGTCATCGTCAATGCCATGCATGATTTCTTCCTTCGGGTCCATGTTAGGTTCCACCTTCAGATGTGTTGTAGCCTGTGATTCGTCTGCATCCTCTAATCCCTGGATTACCTTTTGTACTTGCACGGATATGCCATCACGAATCATAATATCTATGGTGTTACATTACAGAAAAAAAAACAAAAAAAACAAACATTAATATAATTTGGTTACACTTATTTTAAGAGGATAGAGGTTTCGCTGGCAGCTACCTGCGTGATGGCCGTCAGCAGTTGTAATGGTGGTGAGGTGTTGCTGCTGCTGTTGTTGTTGGATTTGCTGTTGTTGTTGCTGCTGTTGGTGCTGGTGTTGCTGCTGTTGGGCGGCAACTACTGCACGTTTCATCATTATCTCGTTGCACTCCTCTACAGTTAACTGAAGTGTTCCTATCGGACTGGTCACGTACGACGGTTTGTTGGCCGTCGTGGTTAGGACAGATTTTGATGCTTCCATTTGCAGACCATTAGCTACAGAATGATTGGTTTGATCTGACTGGTCTACCAGAGCAACATTTCATTGTTGGAAAAAATTAAGTAGAAAATTTAGAATTTTGAAATGCGTCTGCAACAACACAGTTTAAGGCCAAATGGACGGGAGACATGATGATTCAGCTGGTTCTATTTTGAAATGTTTGAGCATATTTAGACAAACGACAACAACAACCACAACAACAGCAGCAGCAAGAATCTATTCACAATTAGCATCAATATTTAAATTTAAAATTAAAATTAGGAGATTCTTGTTTATATTTTTTATATAAATTAAATTTAAAAAAAAATGAAAAAAATCAACGTTAAATCAATATAATGTGTAAACATGTGCACCTTTCAACTCACTTTCAACTTTACGTAAGACTGTAAAAACAAATTCTAAATTTCAAAATAAGACCAGCTAAATAAAATGAACATAAATTAAATGAAAACAACAAAACAAACAAAAAGAATCATGAAATGTAACAAAAGAAGAAAAAGAAATAATAATAACCAATTCAATGTCACGTCGTTCATTTTATATGTTAAAGAAACAAATTGACCAAATGAATATATTGAAATAAATTATTTCATAGACACATGAGACCTATTTGTTTCTTTAAAATAAAATTGCAAGCACAAGTAAAAAAGTTTTTTTTTAAATATCTAAAAAAAGGATTAGAATTAAATCTATATGTAATGTCTAATTCCACAGCAATCATCCAACCACCAGATTTCGGTAACAGCACAACACAAATGTCATGTTCAGTGAGCTCTAAGTCCAAAACTGAAGCAAGCAAAATAAATTGATTTCCAGTCTGTAGAGAATACAGTCCAGATTATAAGAAATGTAAATGTGATGTTGTAAATACATGGATTACGTTATTATGTTTCGTACATTATTACAAAAACAAGCACAAACATGAATTAACTTGAACTGACAACACCATACAATACATTAGGGATTGACAAAAAGTCGAAACAAAGTATAGGTTTGTTGTGTTCAGGTGTACTGAACTCACTGAATGTTGGAGTGATTGCGGTAGCAGTAGACGTTGTAGATGTAGTTGTGTCTGTGCAATTACAATTTTTATCGCATCCCATACTCAGTACGTCGTGCTTCTTGTGATGAGCAATTGTTGAATTGGCGCCGCCGGTTGTGATCACTCGAAAGTTGCTGGAAAACATACAAACGTCGATTAGGTGAGAAGTCCTTCGTGAAAATGCGCGTTCTTGGGTAGACTGTGTGTGCTTGGATGGCCTGGAACTCACCTCTGCGATGTGGGCTGCGTAAAAGGCTCGTTCACCACGTACATCCGCCGGACTACTCCCTTGTTCGTGTGTGTGATGGCTCCTTTGGCATCTTTCTGTAAAGTGATATTCCCACCGTCAGTCAACTGCAAGTAGGGCATCTGTGAATTTAGCGCAACGCCGGATTGCGCACAAAAAGCAGTGTGTAAAGTGGGTTGTTTGTTTAGTAATTAAGCATCGGAAATGTTAGTTTGGGAGTTACTGTGTGCGTGGCGGCGGAAGGGCGTACGAACTAACTTCATTTTGTAGGTATTTAAATGCTGAGGTGTATGGCCCGATTTTTAATTATTAATTCAAATAATCCTTTATGCAATTACAATTATTATTATAAACAAACACAATGCACATACTTACACACACACGTGCTATATGACGCAAATTATATTAATACATTAACTAACATCACAAATGTATTGTTATTGTTTTTTCCGAGTTGCATAATATTTGCAAACACGCGCACGTTTCAAAAGCCGCATGGTCATGGAAATGTGAGTGGCCAGACAAACAAACGCATACATACACACAAAATCAAGTAAAAGTGAGAGATGTATGTAATATGCATATATTAAAATATCTATGTATTTCATATATGAATGTGTGAAAATATGCGTGCGATTCACACACAATCGAATGTAACAGGTTGCAGTAAAAGAGTAAACATTGAAGAAAACATACACACACAAACACACACACACGCTCATACACATAATCCGCATGTGTGATAAGTTTGTGTAGTGGTGTCGTATACGCGCAATAGACTCCCTACTAAAACACCACTACTAACACCTCTCGCCGCGTGGCTTTGACAGTAGTAAAATGCGTGTACAGAGCCAGCAAACAAATACTAACACATCCATCCATCCAGCCACAACACTCAAGAGCAGACGAGTCAGCAGCTCTGCAAAACACTCGATTCTACAATAACATTGCACCTATATAAACGCAAGAGCGTAAATGGACGTATGCGAATACACGTACACATCCTCTCACACACATATACACACATGCCATAACACACACAAACACATGCACACATGCCACAAACACACACTCGCACATACCCACTCACTAACACACACACACATACCAATAAATATATACTCGCACATACACACACACACGCACACATCACGCACACAAACATCACAAGTTTATATACATAGATATTTGATTATATATGGATGTCCTATATACTACGCACGGAGAATGTGTGATATGCGCGGCTATGCGTTTTGTATGTGTTCTGTATGTTATTAGTGAAAATGTCACACACTACGATAAGTGTTATTATTGTGTACGAGTCGCGTGAAAATGTGTGTGTGGGTTGATGGTGTGTCCTGTGAGTGTGTGAGTTTACGCGAATTGCTAAGTGTGTGGTAGTGGTAGGTGGTAGGGAGTGTGTGTGTGTTGGTGCGTGGCTGCTATGTAGGGGAAGTCTTTTTATCCGAATGAAATCGTGCACATGTAGTGTATGTGTATGTGTCAACCTCAACAAGGAATTCATTCGACGATTGTTTGTTTACAAATATACACCATACATAATATATAACGGAATAAGGTACTATACTCATATTGTATGTGTATATATCAGCTGTTGTGGGCGAGCATCTTTTGATAAATCATAATAAGCATTTTTATTTAAACAATAACAAAAATCTAAATATTGTAAATATGTAAATATTTTAAGATTGCAATACTGGTAATTATTCTGGTAAATGTTAAATCATCAATTCGTTTTTTGTCAATTACTACAAAAAAGCGATTACAATTATTTTTGAGTGACAAAAAATGACAGAACACATTATTAAAAATGGAGATTTACGTTACAGGTTAAAATATTTTTTTCTAATTATTTTTTTATTTTTTTTAAAACAGAATTTTCAAAAAAATTATAAATTAATACATATATATTTTTCTAAGTCCCGTGCAAAGAGAGATGGATCAGATAGGTTCAATTAATCTGATCCATCTCAAATATTGAACAAGTCTGTGTTGGTTAAAAAAATGTCGAAAATTCTATCGATGGTCATATATACCAAATGAAGTTAATAAAAGATTTAAAAAATCACTTTTGAGTGCATAATATAAGTAAAACAGCAAATTAAATTGAACGAATTCAAACTTATGCGAACAACTGTCAAACTGCGTAAGCAATAAATACATTAACGGTTTCAAGGTTTCGGTTTCCACCACTGGTTTACTTGTTTTATTGCAAAACAATATTTTTAAAACAAATGATATTTTAAATAAGTTTTAATCATATTTTTTTTCTAACCTTTAAAGAATACCATTTTTTTATAAATATTATTATATTTATATATATTATATAGTGGGTCACGGGCCAATGCTTATTTTATCACACATAATAAGTAAACTTTTATAAGTTTTTTTTAATGTTTTTTATGTCTGAATTAAAAATGAGTGCCATTTATGCATTGCACCTCATTGGTGTAGTTTGTTTGCAGGGCCCCCACGTAAAGAATGGACAAACTTTAAAAAAAGATGGACAATTTGAACAAGGAAGAGGCTTATATTTGTCTGTCTAATCTTGATAAACGCAGTAATTTTATAAATTTGTATGTTTACAGTCTTCTCTTGACCATCATCTAAGAAGGGATGTATATGTTGACTAAAGTATATCCTAGTTTAAGCGTAATACGGATAAAATATACATCGAGGAAATGTAAAATTCATTATTTCATTATACAATGAAATGAAATATCAAAGCTTAACGAGATTTACAGAAGCGGCTAAGTACAACTCTGATTGTACAAATATGTATTATATTTTATATATTTTTGCGCTTGATTTTTTTGTTTAATTTGAATATTGGTATACAATATTTATTTCTGCTTTCATATACATATATATATATATATATATTAAAATTACCTTTAAAAATTGGCAAAGAAGGTAAAACACAACACTTTAAAATGCAAAAGAAAGCTCTTAGTATGAAACTTAGTATTAAAATCTTATTAGAGTGTAAAACATTATAATACAATTATTTATACAAATATATAACAAATACATATAATAAATTAAAATGATTCTCACCACGTACACAAATTTAATAGACAAAAATAAAATGACTGGTAGAACATTGAAAAAAGTCGTTTTTTTTGTATAACAAAAATAATTTCATATGCTGATATTTAAAACAACAGTTTTCTTTTTTTTGCACACTTGTAAGGTGCACATTTTTATATAATTAAGACTACTTACTACTTACTTTTTATGTGAACGAAAAATATATTTTTTAAGGTGGATTTTCAGTTAAAAGAGCAATAAAACTTAAAAAATCATAGTTGACGGCTATGGTTTTATCCAAAAACAAAACTTCGGCAAATAATAATTATAAATTTTTAAAGAAAATGTTATAACTCTCAGAGTAATAATAAAAATATAATAAGTAAATCAGTTAACATAATATTAGCATCAAGCATCAGTATGACAATGGGGTCAACCACGTCAAACGGCGTAAGAGATTGTAAGAGCTGCATATGTGACAGTAATATCCCTAACTGCGACCATTTTTGTATGCGTATGATTGCTGCTCTTACGTAAAAGAATATCTTAAGCAGTTTGACGTTTGTCGTAGTAGACCCCAATGCATGTTTTTTTGCGAAGTCCCATCATTATTTAAATTACACATAAATGTGTTTTAAAATTGTTTAATTTTTAAGCCATATTTGGGCTTATTTTACCCATTAGAGCATAATTGTTGCCTTTTTTAGGTCATATTTTGCTTTTCATTCATAAATTTTATGTTACGCGTTGCAATTATTTAGTAATTT
>JAAAKO020008412.1:0-18674 GCA_010015015.2 Bolitophila cinerea | reverse complement strand
GTATGAAACTTCTTTATTTTATATTTAAAAAATATATAATTATAAGGATCGAGTGAATGATTTTATAAAAAATAACTGCATAATTACATTTTACTTTATTTCAAAAACAAGTAAAATACAAGCAAAACAGAAAAATATTGGGCCAATAGGATTTCGGCCAATCGAGCGACACCGAATTTATTTATATTAAATAATGTATTAATATTTTTTTCTTTTTGTTGTTTCTCTACATCATCAGTATTTTAGTTTAGCATTTAAAAAAACACAGTGATACTTATTTTTTTGTTGTTGTGAAAAATCAGTTATTTTTAAGTACAAAATTTATGATTTTTCACTGTAAAATCATTTTTTTTAGTGTACTTTAAGAACATATAAGCATATATTTATTTAAAGCGGTAATCAATAACATTTTAAATTAATGATTTTACAAATTTGTAACTAAAAAAGCAGCTATTTTCAAGGTAATAAGTCAGTGCTTATTTTTTTGTTGTTGTTGTGAAAAATCATTTATTTAAAAAAAAATCAATAATAACAACAGGCAATCGTAGTTGCTTTCTATCGCTGTAGGCAGATCATGTGCAGGACCAAATTTTTGTTTAAAAGTTTTCTTAACGCACGACATTTCTACCCAAAAAAATGTATAACTGACACATAAAGCAAGAAGAATTGCTTATTAAAACGCTAAGTTGAGAGCAAAAAACCCCTTACACTAGTGATTTTTTTGGAAGTTAAGAAATCGAAAGTTTACTACTCATCTTAGACTAAAGAAAATGAATTCGGGAAGTTGAAAATAAAATCCTCAAGTTAAAAGTCCACTTCGAGTAAAGAACTTAGGTCCGTTTTCTTTACTTGAAGTAGACTTTAAACTTGAGGATTAAAACGGTAATTTTGTTTATAACAAATTTGTATTTTTTTTAGTGAAAAATTGTTATATTTATAATGGAATTTTCGTAGTTTAAAATCAATAAATTTCTTAATAAAAAATCAGAGAATTATCAGTACAAATACAACATCAGTCATATTCTTATTACAAAATCATTGATTTAATTAGTACAAAATTATTATATATTTAGTTAAAATAAATGATTTGCTTTATATTAAAATAGTAATTTGTTTATTTATCTTATTGTTTTTTTTTGGATTTATATTTTTTATATTGGAAAGATTTGTTTGTTTTAAAAATGTTTGTTGTTGGAAATACTTTGTTTTTTTTTTTAATTATTGGAA
Organism: Bolitophila cinerea; assembly: GCA_010015015.2. Lineage (NCBI taxonomy): Eukaryota > Metazoa > Arthropoda > Insecta > Diptera > Mycetophilidae > Bolitophila > Bolitophila cinerea. The sequence goes on along the minus strand of JAAAKO020008412.1, from coordinate 17,447 downwards.
TATATATATATTTTTTAAATAAGTCTTTTGGTAAAATATTAAAGTTCTTAGATCCAACATTTAAAAACATCCTTTCAGAAAAAGCGCAATCAGCGTTTGTGGAATTAATAAATTTGGATACTAGTTTATTTTATTGTGTGTACATCTGTGTTTTCAAACCCACTTCACAAAAACAGGGTCTCTAGTGAGCAAAATAACGCAAATTACATAAAAAAATAAAAAAGGTGATTTAAAAATTACGCATTTTATGCCATGATTTTTTGGGCGTAACGGAGTTTGGGTCTTTCATGCTTTGGGTGCCGAAAAGAGAAAAATTAAAAATATTTTATGGCCTGAACCATTATCTGCCCGATTTTTTTTTTTTTTTTTTAATAAAAATATGATAAAATTGGATTTATTTGTTTGGGAACACATTTTTGTATGACAAAATTGATATTTTTAGAGATAATTTTATTTTGTTGGGCACATTTTTTGTACCTTTTTTTAACAACTAAAATATTTCATTTCTAATGAATTAAAAAAAATATAGATTATATATAGATTTGAAGGAGTACTTCTCGAAATCAATAATGTCTTGAATAAGATATCGTCCACATTAACATCATTTGAGGCTAAAATTGTCTTATGGCACTTAACCAATTTTGAATGTCGAGTCAAAAAATGTGAATTATTTGATCGAGTGATGATTTAATAATATTTAATAATTGTGTTAATAATTATTACATTATTATCAATACATTGTTCTGAAAATCAGTTGACCTTTGGATAATTTTGTAATCAGGTATAATTGGCTATATTTTCCATAAATCTGCATTAGATAATGAAATAAGAGCTCATCATAAAAGCTTTCATTGCCTTTAAAATATTTAAAAATTAAACAAAAACAAAATATACAAAAACATATGCACATACCAAAATGAACCTGCAATTTTTTGTGTCAACATTTATTTATATGAAAACAAATATTTTCGGTAACAAACTTTGTTTGTGACAACATCTTTTTAATTACCAAAAAATAAATTCTTTGTTACAAACCTTTTTTTTTGGGTACAATCATTTTTTTAAAGGCACCACTTGTTTTAACCTATATAAAATTGCTAAAAATAATGTATAATATTTAAAGTATAATTGAATTAATTTTTAATTATACTTTTATATTAAAAATTATATAAAATGTTCGTATTGTGTACATAATCATTTTTTAGTGCATATTTAAACAAAATAGTGTTTTTTACCAATTTCACGTTAAAATGCACTAAAAAATGCAAAAATATGCATTTTTTGTATTTTTAGAGATTGTACTGCGATTTGATTGGCCGAAACCCGATTGGCAGAATGGTACGATTGCCTTAATGATACGATTGGCCAAATCACGGCCAAATTTGAAGGAAAAACAATAAAATACTGATTTGGCCAATCGTATCATTCGGCCAGTCGTGATTCGACCAATCGGTAAATCGCCCAATCCTGATTTGGCCAATCGGATTTAGGCCAATCGAGTGACACCGTTTTAAACGTTATATTTACCGGTTACAAAATAAGAAGTTGCAAAAGTATGGGCATTAACGTTATGGTGGCGCTATGGTGTGGTTACAATAGTGACATTTTCATAATTTTGTATGCGTATATGAGAAGGTTGTAAACCATGTTTGTTTGCATTTGACTAAAAAATAGTTTAATGCTTAAAAATATTAATTTCTAAAATTTTACACATTTTGTATATCCATCTCCGTCAAAAATTAAATGCCGCCCACAAACAACATCCAATACAAACAAAATGTATATATTAGTATATAATTCTAATAAGAAAAACAATTTTCTGATACATGGTGGCAATTAAGTAATCACTGCTTTGCCAACGAGCGCGCTCTTTTAGTACACATGCACACGCATAAAATGGCATTAAATAGGTTAATATTTTACCTAGTACTTTATTATGTAGAGTCCAACGAGGCACCACCACCGCGATACCCATCCAAAACGCAGCCCATGCAGCGCGTGCACTAATTACAACCCATTAAATATGGCGTGCGCAATAACGCACGTTACATAAGTTATGCCAGCGAGTGTGGTGCACAGTGTTTGGCGCGGCTGCGAAACGGGGTGGCGCAGTTTTGGGGAAAACTATAATTAAAATGAGCAATATATATTAGAGCTATATATTCGCTTGTGAATAGAAGTCTGCGATAGATATTGTCGCGTTTATTTTATATGACCAAAGATTAATAATCTTTTTTTATTCTTCAACTGGAAAATGAAACTATTGGTGGACCGTTTTTTAAAAGGAGACTGTCTAAACAGAGACCAAGAAAATTACGTGAACCTTACTTTAAAAAAACATGCACATGTTCGATTAACGTCACGACCAAGTCCATTACGCCACAACTACTATAGACCATGGACAATGGACATGTGTGTATTGATACTGGCAAGCACCAATACCATATACGATACATCAGCCGATTTCTTGGAAAATTACGCTATTTAGACATTTCTGACTTGAAGAATGCTTGAGTACATTTGCCTAAGCGCGTAGTGTGACTCTGCAACCGTTTGTGGGATACCTTCATAAACTTTAATATTAGCGGTGGTGACTTAACTTGCACACTTGACAGGCCTCGTTAGCTCGTTCGCCATTTGATAAAACACTCTTGTGATACCGATTAAGAGTCAACAGTGTTAACTGTCTACAAGAGCGATAGAGTCGAATCATGTCAAATCGAGTGACTTTGCATACGTCAGTTAATTTTCAGATATGCTGGAGATATATTTGACTGTCGTGAGAAAAATAATTCTATTCGGCATGATTTTTTTAGCAGTTTGAATCCCTTCGGTAACACTGGCTTGGGACAACTCCAAATACGAAAGAGATAATATACTTCAAAGTTACTTTCTTTTGGCAACTGCAGTGTAGAGTACTATACAGTAGAGTTGTCAGCCAATGAAAAAACATCGGCGGCCAGCTAAACCCTTAAGAATTGTCGGCTGGCGGCAAGCCGATTAATTTACTTCCGGCAGCATAGGTGAAAAAATATTTAAATTATATTCTCACATATTGTGCCCAAAATAACAACACATAACAATGTTCGACGGTTGGCCATCATGTGAAAAAAACGTAGCACAAAGTAAAATCGTCATTTCAAAACCTGGATATCAGTGAAATCTCCCCGGGATGTCTCCTGAATTTTATAGGGATTTCAACGGTATTTACCGCAAAATATTTTTTTTATATATTGAGGGATTTCACAAAGAAAATGCCGAGAAATATCCCGAGAATATACCGGGGAAATCCCGGGAATATCTCACAGTCACATTTCTTGAAATAATGAGAAATTCCGAAAAACATAAAATCAGCAAAAAATCTCGGAAATCGGTAATATTCCTAAAAATCCATGGAAATCCTGGAAAATTAGAGAATTTTTTTAGAAATCCTGCAAAATCTCAAGTAATTTTGGGAAATCTCCAAAAAATAATTAATAATTGTGCTTAGAGTGTAATTTTTTTGTTTTTTTTCGTTACACGAAAATTTTGATATTTTGGTTGAGATTGAACCGGGTTCCTTATTTTCTAGTATAGCGCCGACTTTAGCCGGCTGTTTCTATGTCTACAAGAAGTCGGCAGCCAGCCGGCGAGCCGACTAGAGTAAAAAGGAACCATTGGCCGCCGAAATATAAAAAAAAAATCGGCTGATACATTACATCCTCTGCTATCCAGAATACATCAAAAATGGCCAAATTATTAACCTGAGCTAAATAATGCTTAACCCGAGAGTTGATTAACTCTCGGGCTAAGCATAGCTCTCGACCTAACTCGGAGAGTTAATTTTTCGTATTATTTACAAAATTCAACTGCGAGCTAGAGTGCACGTTAAGAGCTACGTTGATATAGCTTTGGAGTAAAGCTTTGATCTCAAAAAAATTATTAATAATGATTTATGAATTGACATGCTAGCTCTCCGTCAAAAATATGGTGCAGAGCTTGCGTGCACTTTTGACAACTTTGACAGTTGTCATTTTTGTGCGGCTATAATATTTTGTGTGGCTAATGGTGAACCGGGCAACGATCCTAGATCTTTAGTGTCATTTTAAATGATGATTTCAGCAATGTGCGGTGGAACTCAGTCATTATCTGTAAATTTTATCGTGCCTGCTCTTATTTGTCAATCGTTTTTTGTGGTGTTTGTGGATCTAAATTCACAACCGGTTCCGTCAGTTAATTCGCAAGCTCATAAGAGGCCACACACAGTTTTGCTTAAAGTACATATTTTGTCCGCATTGTTCAGCTACGGATCGTTGGTTGTCATCCTGAATGGTTATCATCAGCAATGTACAATTTTAAATGCCAATCGCGGTTGAACTCCAATACCATCGTGTGCTACAATATATGATCATTCATTCATTCTTTCTGAAGTATATCAGCCATTATCTTTGGCAGCAACCAGATCTACATTTTTTATGTTGGTGATTTTTTTTCTAAATTTTTCAATAGCTACGGACGACCGAGAGATAAGTCATTCATTAGCTCTTGATTTAGCGCAAGAGTTAGCCTTAATTCTTGGTAAATAATTTGGCAGTAAGTCTTCTAGTTTATATTCTCTAATATTGATCTTAAAACACTTTTGCCACTTGATAAAAGCTTTGATTGTTTTTTTAGAGACACACGCTGAAGTCTTGGATGCGCTATAAATTATAATATAAAAAATAATGTTACCGCTTGTCTCAAAATAATAAAATTAACTTTTATTAGTTTTAGACACTTTATTTTTAACATAAAAGATGATAATAATAATAATAATATATCTTACACAATATTTTAAATATAATCCCTGAAAATAATAATAATAATAATTCTTTTTTTTATGTTTTATATTTAAAATAGTGTGTCTAAAAAATGTATCTTAAAGTAAACTCTGATTTTCCATCGGTTAAAAATGTATTTCAATAATAAGGTCTGGAGGGGCCAACTTTACGTTTGCCCGCCATTTTAAATATAAAAGGGTGTATTTTGTAACTTTCTATTGACTACTTTTTGACCAAAAATGACCACCAATAACTTTGATTGACCAAACTCGGTTCAGAAGGTATTCTAAAAAGGAGTAGGTGCCAACTTGACATTTTTCTTTCTTTTAATTCTCAGTTTGCCCTTTTTAAAAAGAATACACCATTTTTCACGAAAACGACTCAACTTTTCTGCTTCATTTTTTTATATGTCATTACTGAATTGTGAATTTCTGCAAAACGTTTGGTATGGATTTTTAATTTTTTTTTTATTTTAGAAGTTCTGAATATTTTAATTTTGAAAAATTAAAAAAAGGACAAGTTATTATCAATTATCTCTGTGTGGTCGTATAGGCGAACAGACGGTCGAGATAGAAGGCTATAAAGATATAAACATAACTAAGGTTAAAAGGTAAATGGGGGCAGGTGGGCCACATTTAAGGGAGAGGGAGAGTTCTAAAAAATTCTTATAATGCGCTCGGGGTGGATCGTGGGTTGTTCTTATTAATTTTTGGTTATCCCTGAAAGTTTTTTTATAGTTAAGAGGTGGGGGTCAGTGAAGTTTTTTTATATCTAAAAACTATATATTGCGTGCGATGTGTCACACACAGATGTAAGGTGGCTTACAGGTTGCGTAGGGACTGTGAAGAGACTGGTGCCAGTGCGCACATATTCTTCCCAAACCATGACCGGATTAGAAGTGGTTAATTTCCAGAAATTATCTTAAAATGTTTTTTTTTTAAATATAGGGTGTATGGGGAAGTTGTTTTTGTTACCAGGTATATTAGCGGATGCAAATTCGGTCATATTGCCGTTGGTTTTGTAGAAATCCGTTGCGGAAAAGCACAGAAAACTGAGTTTTGCAGAAGTCTGTGGAACAGCCCGTCAGCAGAAGTGTGCTGCTTGGAACTGGGTGATTGGGGATCAGATGGTGTGCGTTATATTATCTAAACAGTATACTCAATTTCGTCTCCAAATTGTTTTTTTTGGCGGAAAATATTACTTGCCTTGGCCAAATACCTAAAAATTTACTGTTTGGTTTGAAGACCAACCCAATAAAAGTGGTTGGTGGTGTTTTGTGGTAAAAAAATGTTGAAAATTTTCAACGCAGTTTTAAATAGTACATTTCCAACGGCATCTTGATATGGAATCTTGCTCATTTCTTCTTTCACTGTAGTATGGTTTGGACACATCAAATTTGTCATTTGTCCATTTTGCATTAATGTCAACTGGAGTGGTAACCGGATTGCTATCCGCCATGCTGGATTGCACTAGCACCTCTTGTATATACTTATGTTGATCGATGCTTATTGTTTCCGCCCTACAATCTCGTTCAAAATAGATTCCAAAGATAAACTTTACTACGCCAATATCTGCCATTTATAATTATACAAGTAATTGTTGTTTTATATCCAGATTAAATTTTTTGTTTGTTGCTGAAGTTCGGTAAGTCTACTACAAAAACGGTAACAATGAGAACATTAGCACCAATGATATGGTAATATAAGTTAAGTCCAGCCTTTAATAATGCTAATCCTAACTTTACTTTCCAAATTATGCTGCCCTCTTTAGGCCCTACAAACATTTTGCAGTCAACATACCCGCGAATTTCCATCTCTAATTCCATCAGGTTGTTGGACGTATACTTCCTCCTTCAAATATCCCTGTAAAACGCTGTGCCGCAATAGCTAACAGAAATCGAATCGACGAGTACCGCACTGCAGGTGAAAATATCTTAGTATAAACTAATCCATTTTGATGCGAGCAGCCTTTTACAACTAGACGCTCCTTGTATCGATCGATATTGCCATCGCCACCGATCTTGGTCTTAAATACCCACTTATTGGCAATGTCCTTCCGCTCTGCATGTATATTCATCAACGTATTGTTCTAGAAGATGAGAATGAAACTCCTCGCCCATAGCCGTTTTCCATTTGTCGGCTTGCTTTCCGGATAAAGCTTCTCTGGATCACGTTTTAACTTTGACTGTACTACTTCCTCTGCATGGAAAGTGTACCTAAAATTGAGTTTGCGTGTTCGCTTTGATCATCTTCGCAATTCATTCCGTTGCATCTCGAGATTCATCAACGTTTATGTATTGTTCTCGAGAAGGGAAAAGAACTCCTCGTCCAAAGCCGAACTTTTTAATCGACACTATTTACCAATTTACCTCCTTTAATATTTTTCATGTTGTCAACACCAATATGTCCAAGACGTCTATGCCTTTTCCCGTCTTTTGGTCTTGTATGTGTGCGTAATTAATCGGTTCAACCAGCAGAATAAGACCCGTTTTCGCCTTCACATCAAGATTTTTACGTTTGATTGCCCCACAATTTTACTAGTTCTAAATATAATTTCACTGAAAACTTTTAAACGCCAAAGTCTTCTCTTCCTTTTAATTTTGGAATTCCAACTTGCATTCCGGACGCCATCGTTTTTGTTTAACCTTCAGTTAACAATAACAATGAACCTTATTGTTTTTACGTATGCCTGGATTACTGGGCCCATAACCTGTTAAAAAATTTCCAGTGGGAAGTTTGGAGTTTTATTTTAAATTAAATTATACATCATAATTATAATAATAAATACCTTACAAGGCAAACTCTGTTTTGATGTATTTACAACAAAACAAGCTTTTTTTATTTGGGGTGGGTGGGAGTCCAAACATAACATATTTTTAATATTGAGACAAAATATTAAATTTTGTTTTTAGTAATTATAGATTAAAACTTTTATTTGAATAGATCGAAATTTTTCTCAAATTTCAGAATGTTTTATTAAAAAAAAATAGTTAAAACTTTTTTTCAATCGATCGAAAATTTTCTCAAATTTAAGAATGTTTTATTAGAAAAATATAGTTAAAAATATAAAACTTTATAAAAAAAATCCTGGAAAATATAAAAAAAAATTGTTAAATTTGTGCGTACCCGGAGGTTAACATTATTACATGTTAGCCATACTAACTCACTAAGAATAAGTCCTCAATGACACTGACACACATTCACTGAAACACACGCACACACACACACACTTGCACATTTATTTTATTCACTTTTCGAATTTGTATCCGGCTATAGTACCCGCACCACCTATTTTGTTATTGCACCCCTCTATTATATACCCACTCTGCTTTCCTTCCTCCGCCGCCTCTCTATACTATACCATCCACCATTACAAATTCTCTGGCTCCCGCTCGCGAGCATCCATTAACATTACATGTGAAAGGGAAAAATCGTCTGGCGCTGTGCAAAAATGCAATGCATTTTTCATGGGCGCACATTTCCCGGGTGCTATACGCGCGAAGGACGCGCGCGCGCCTCACGGAAAAGTGTTACAACAAAGTAAAGTCACTATCGTTACGATATAGAGAAGAAGAGCAGAGTGCTCGGACGCAGTCACAATAAAAGTTTTTCGCTCGTACACACGATGGCGTCTGAGTTGGCGTGGTGTGTGCGCGCAACTCACTCAGTCGTGCGAGTCGGCAGCGTTCGAGGAAAATGCGAGGAAAACGAGAAAAGCAAGAAAAGCGTGTTTTTGTGATGTATGTAGAACACAATGGCCATAAAACCGCATGAACGTGGATTTATGGCTATCATTTTCTAGGAGCCCTTTTGTATATAAGAGATGGTGATGTGCGTACGAGGACAAAGATGCGATGAGAGCACCAGAACATTGAATTATATTATGTTGAAAGTTGAAAGCTTCTTTTGGAATGGCACGACGGGCTTTTAAGACTTTCAGTGTGAACATTGTTCAGATGATCCTGACTATGATACCAGAATCAGGCATAACATATTAGAATGAAAAGTTTAAAATTAAATTTATTAGAGACCGGATTAATAGTTAAAAACCTATTTGTATGCTGGCTATGTATGCAAATTTTGAAAAAGTATCTTTACAAATCAAGTTTCTTTCATTCCAAAAATTAAAAATTTTTTTTTGATTATATTCTATTTTAAAATATAAATAATTATTTTGGTATATATTTCAGCAATATATTTTATTGTATCTAAAATGACAAAATAAACTAAATAAATAATTCCTGCAACCTGTCTAGCTGGGTACATTTAAAAAACTCTATTAATATTTAGTTTGTTTTCTTCTTTTGTAATAAAATATTTAATATATATCGAAAAGAAAAACAAATTAAAAAACAAAAAATATTTAATTATTATTTTAATTATAATAATTATTTATTTTAAAGACAATTACTATTTTCTATCGACCATTTTTGCTTTTTTTTATTTATTTATAAATAGTCAAACTTTTGTATTTACGTAATATAAAAAAATATATATTGACGTTTTACGCCAAACAATGGCCATTCGGCTAAATGGAACAATCGGCCAAATGGTGATCCATAGATAGATTTTTGTTTAATTTCCTTGCAATTAGCAAATATGTCACTGTGTAAAAGTTTGAGCCATATTAATTCTTGTGTGGATGAAGACATTGCCATGTATTCAGCTTCAGTTGTAGACAGCGCCACAGTTGGCTGCTTTTTAGAAATCCACGTAATGGCACTACCTTGTAGCAAGAAAACATGCATCTCCTGCCCAATCCACATCGCAATATCCAAGAAGATTTTCTTTTTCACCACGTCGATAAGTTAACTTCATATGTTGGGTGCCTTTTAGATATCGCATAATCCGCTTGACAGCCATCAAATGTGCTTTTCCAGGATTATGGTTAAATATATTTACCATATTAACCGAATACTGAATATCTGGCCGTGTTACCTTGGTATGGAATTTTCTTCATCATCAATTTGGAATTGACATAAACAGGTGTGCTGACTGGATGACTCTCACTCATTCCAAATCCTTCAAGCACTTCTTTTACGTACTTATGTTTATCAATTGATGTGATCGTGCCCTCCTCTCGATTGCGTTGAATGTTGATGCCCAAGATATATTTGGCCTCGCCAATGTCCGTCATTTTAAATGATTTCAATAATTTCGTCTAGATTTAATTTTTAATTTTTTTGATGTTACTGAAGATTAAAAGATCATCGACGTAAATCGCTATGATTAAAATATCTTCGCCTTTATTTTCTAAAACATACACGTTTCTACTTTCGAGCACGTTAAACCTGCATTAACCAGTACCAATGCTAGTTTCTCGTTCCATATACCATTCCATTGCTTCAGGCCGTATAAAGATTTGTTCAGTCGACATACACGACTGGTACCATCCTCCATGCCGTGCTTCTTCTGTAAAATCACCTTGCAAGAAAGCAGTAACGCCATCGCAATCAAGAATCGGATTAATGCATATCGCACCACTGGTGAGAACGTCTTGCCATAGTCGATACCTTTACGTTGTGAACATCCTTTAATGACGAGTCGCGCCTTGTATCGGTCGATGGTTCCTTCACCATTGATTTTGGTTTTATAAACCATTTATTTGGAATTGCTTTTCGTCCTGGAGGCAATTCTGTTAGCTACCATGAATGATTTTCCATCAATAATTCAAAATCTTCATTCACTTTATTTTTCCAATGTTTGACATTTGGACAAATCATCGCCTCCTCCACTGTTTCTGGATCGCGAAGGCCATTATGAATGTCTGCAGCATATGAAGCGTAGTCTTTTCAAATAACTGCGGTACGTTTTCACTGTGAACGTCTAGGTGCTGGCGTGACTTGAATTTCCGTTTGATGGATTTGTTAGGGTACAGTGTTTTCTGCGTCCAAGAGGAAAACATCCTCTTCCTTCTTGTTGCAACTGGCATCCTCAACAGAACTGTTCCTTGTTTTTTCATCAATGAAATGATCGAAAGCTGATAAAGTGTTGAATGTAGTTAATTTATCAGCTCCAATTATGTCTTTAAAGAATATGAAATCTCGACTTATAACAACTTTTCTGCTTACAGTATCATATAGACGATATCCTTTTGTAGTACTGCTATGTCCGACAAAAATGTGCGATTTGGATTTTTGATAGAACTTTTTCCGCTTTATTTTGGGTACCTGTACCATCGCCTTTCAGCCAAACACACGCAAGTGTTGTAGGTCTGGTTTCCTTTTAGACCATATTTATTTTGAAGTCGTTTTATATCCCGTGTGTGGTGACTCGTCGATTAGGTATGCAGCTGGCACCTGGCCTTTTCAACTAATGTTTACACTTTCAGCCACACCATTTTGTTCTGGAGTATATGGTGCTGTTGTCTGATGAATTATTCCTGACGTCCGCAGGAATGTCTTCATTGCACCATTATTATATTCAGTTCCATTGTCTGTTCTTAAAATGTTTATCTTTTGTCCTGTTTGTGTTTCAGCCAGATACTTTGAATATTTGAAAAAAAATCATTAATGAATGTTACAAAGTACTTTGATGATTGCAAAGAGCTCTGCTGAATCGGACCACAAACATCTGAATGTATTAGTTTAAGTACACATGATGTCTTGGATTTGCTATCGCTAAACGACATCTTAGAGTGTTTTCAAGCACGCATACTTCACATTTAGCCATGACTTCATTATCAATCATATTATCAATACCAATGTGTCTAAGTCGCCGATGCAAGAGTGGGTCTAGGCGTTTTCACCGCAAGCACCTTTCACCGAGAGCACTTTTCACCGCGCACCTTTTACCGCAAGCACCTTTCACCGCGAGCCCCTTTCACCTCAAGCATCTTTCACCGCGAGCACATTTCACAATGTACTGTGCTAAATACATAAAAAAAAGTTGCGCGCGCAAGGGCGTAACTATGGCAGCGCCATACAAAATCTATTCTATATGGCGTTGCCATAGTTACCATGGTGATTATAAAAATTTGTATGGCGTTGCCATAGTTACGTGTCACTAAAATTAAATTCATCATATATTTTTTAAGGCGTTGCCATAGTAACTTACAACCAAAATTGAATACATCATGGTCGTATTATTTTTTCATTGTACTTTCTCATTTGTGCACTTTGGTTGTATATAGGTATATACACAAATTTACAAATTTATGTTCATTTTCGTTAAAGACACCATACGAAAACGGTATAACACATAACAGGCAAAACAAATATTACATATCATTAACATTTTGCATTTCCATTTGTACACCCAGTTTCGTTGTCACATTTTTTTCTTGCTTTGTCAGTATTTATTCCACTGTATATACTCAATAACGTAACAAGTATCAAGTATATACTATTTTAAATGGAATTTGAAATAATTAAAAGCAAACGCTTTGCAGATATGTTGTTGGTGCAGGGATACATTTTTTATTTAGAGCGTATGTAAGTCTAACGATAAATTGATTTGGAAATGTTCAAAATATCAAACTGCTAAATGCAGAGCTCGTATTCATGTAATTAATGGAACCATTACATGGTCTAAATTACAACATAGTCATGCTGCATGTGCAGCAAAAATTGAAGCTGAAAAACATATGAATAATATTAAAGATGCAGCTCGGAATTCATTACCAGGTTCAACCAGGTTCGGTGACGGCACTTTCCAAGTGACACCGTCCTTGTTTTATCAATTATATGTAATACACGGCACTATTGGAGATAATGTTGTCCCAACAGTTTGTGCACTTGTTTCGAATAAATCAGAATGCACATATGCACGATTATTATGTACGCTTAAAAAGATGGAACCTGGCTTAGCTCCGAAAAAAGTGCATTTAGATTTTGAAAGAGCTGCAATGAATGCATTTAAAAACGTGTTTGATGGAATAGAACTTCTATTGTGTTTTTTTTTTCAATTTAAACAGTCGTTTTACAGAAATGTTTGTTCCAATGGTCTGAAAGTTTTGTACAACACGGATGCAGAAGCCGCTTTTTATTTAAAAATGCTCCCCGCACTCGCATTTGTACGTCCAGACAAAGTAACAGAATACTTCAATTTATACACCGACGCAAAATTGTTACCTGATCTGTATGACTATTTTGAAGATACTTATGTGGGTCGCTTAAAACTTAATAATCTGCGTAAATTTGGAAAGTACAATATTAATAAATAGAATGTACATAATTTAACATTAAATGGCGGTAAAAGAACCAATAACGATGCCGAATAGGAATAGGAAGAAAACATTTAAAACATACAAAAATATAAAAAACAATAAAAATACAAAAAAAAATGTGGAGGAAGAAAACATAAAAAACACAAAATAATACAAAAAAAAAAAAACGTTTTATGTATATCATGTGTATGTTGTGCGGATTTTATGGGTGTGTTTTGTATGTGCTGTGTATATGTTATGTTGTACTGTTGTTAGTATATGTTAGGGCATCCCAATTGTCGTATGTGTTTTGTGTCTTCCCCTTCTAAGAAGTGAATAAACCATAGGAGGTTAAAAATGGCCTCCTCGATGGCTGCTGTACAATATTAAGGATAACATGATTAGGGAAGTTGTTGTTGCTCAGATTTTTGCATGTTGTTGCTCAGATTTTTGCAACAAAAATGTGTAGCGTGTTTTGTAAACATATTATGCGAACTATTAATTGCAGTTTATATTATGTTCCTGGCGGTGTTCATAAAAATGTATTGTGGATGGGCAGAAATGAAATTGAGGCTTCTGTTGGCAAAAATCTCCTTGGAATATTTTTTCGTATGCAATTTGTAGTTTGTTGAATTATGCATCGTATTCCTTTGGATAGTCAAATTTAGGTAGTTGACTTCACGCTTGTCATTCTCAAATTCAGTTGAGAATTTTAAGTTGTATGATAACTCAGATATTGTTTTTTAAACAATTTCTAAGTCATTAACAGATGTGATCACAAATATGTCATCAACATATAATGCGATCAAAGGCAATCTAGAGGGGCCTAATAGTTTGGTGATTTTGATCAAAAAGAAAGAGATTGCTAGTCTTGATATGTGGGATGAGAGTTTACTTCCCATTGCGTTATAATACTCCTGACATGGCACTGGGAGAATCTTGACAATACATAAGTTTCATCGTCCATAACACAGCAATCGAATTTTGAGAAACAAATCTGCCTTCAACTTTTTAGCTTGGCGCTGTGCTTTCAGGTTCTTTGTGGAATTCCTGTCAGGCACTGACTGTACTTTGTAAGTCTAAAGGCCGCAGCTGCTTTTATTTTGCGAACTAAATACTCGCTTCAGCTTGCTTTTGCCGTCAATTTCCGATTCAAGAGCCTTGGATTACTCTCTAACAAAGCAACGATTTTTTTCGACTTCTATGGGCATATGAAACATTTTTTCCAGAACCGATTTTCCTGGCAACGTTTAAGTTCATTTGATACCGTTTTTTTCGTGAAACTTTTGCCTTGTTGGCAATGGTTTTCTTACTATATCGTGGATTTTCTTTAGAAAATCGAACAATTTATTCATGTATTTTCACTTTCGATGACATAATTCAAACTAAAATTTAAATAGCGAAAACATTATACAGCAATTTATTAGAATTTCTTAAACGCAAAGCCTAATGTATGATATTTGTTTGTCTGTTTTGTGTTTATAACAAAGTTAGTTTTTTTTCGATCTCAGTCCTTACAAGCAGATATGCTCTAAGTCGAAAAATAAAATGAAAGTAAGATATAATTAGCAATAATTTGGGTTCATATTTATCCTATATTGTTATATTGTAGGAAATAAAAAAAATAATTCGAGTTTTGGATATGGAATGCATTGAAGTGTACTGTACTGTATTCATTCATTATTAAATTCCAATTTTTTCCACATTTTATTGTTACACTGAATACATTTTTGTTATGTAACATTTTAAAAATTTAGTATTGTCATTTCAACTTAAAAAGAACGAATGTCATTACCAATAGGTACTTGAAAAATCTGCACTAAAAACACCTATAAGGACTCTGGAGAAATTAGTCATTCTAAAAACAAATCTTGATAATAGAACTATAGAGAAGCTTAAGCTGACGACAAAAAAATGGTCGTTCATTTTTAAATTGTCTCTCCACATGCTATTTTGAGTCACTTCAATCCAAGCCATCATCAGCACGTTACCTAAAAATATGAAATTATCACAAGAAATACAATTTCTTTTATGATGATGGATGCGATGGGGTCTCATAACAGTTCGTCATTTGTCCCTCGAGAGTAGATACAACATTGCCGCTCCTCTTTGCACAGGCGCATAATCAATGTTTATGTTTGGCGCGCGAATCCAAAACATAAATCGCTAGTCCGTTTTTTTGTGTGGTTGTGGGTGTGCGAGGACGACGGCGAATTTGAGCAATAAATACAATCTAACGTCAGACTACGTGTGTGTGCTGTGTATGTAGAAATTGACAGAATATCTACGCGACATAAATATGAGTTTATGTGCGCTCTGTGGGTTACCTGTGTGTGTTTGTGAAAGTTTGATTTGCATGTAAAACTCGCAAGCGACATAAATCATATGCTATTCGTATTATTCCTGGCATCAAATATCCATTTATCCGAACATTATTTGAGTGTTACTTTTCGGTGGATGTATCTTTTGTGGAGTTTTTACTATATTTTTTATTACTTATACCCTATTAAGGGTTTTCTCATATTTTGTTCGTACGGTTTTTCACTTGTTCTTTTATACCGTAAAAAGTACCAAACACTGATTTAATAAAGGCGGGTTTAAAGGAGGATTATGGCGGACGAATATGTATTACTTTGATCTAACTCGTAATATTTATAACCAATAATCTTTTAGAAATGTTCAAAAAACAACTAAGAATACAAACCAATCCAGCAGCATTTGATCTAATCATTTTTACTCAGCCAAATTAATTAATTGAAATGTATGTATACAAAGATAAACATTAGAATGGATATTTCAATACGATTATATTCAAAACTATTTTTAGGTTTGAAATATGCATATATATTATTTTTTTTAGTTTAACCCATTTTGTTCTTTTGGGAAAAAAACATACCCAAAACTAGAAGAATAAAAGCTACATCCAGTGTAGAAGCTAGGTCTTAATTAAGGTGCCGTAAATATATTACGTAACACTAATTACCGATTTTGTTATATGTCTTTTAAAATATATAATAAAACATCTATCTACATTTTAGGCAAATATGATTTTGATTTTATTAAACAATTCAAATATAAACAAATATTTACAATACAACTTGGATTATGTAAATACAAATTATAAACTAAGTTGTATATAACTCTTCCCTTTTAAGATAAAACAATATCTTATTAAATAGTGTGTCCATATCGTTTTAGAGGTTGACGATTTCGTTGTGGTAGTGGCAACCTTGTCCTCTGAACCATCGGAGCAGGAAAATCGATATTAAAAAAAAATACGACTAAAACATCGAATTCCTCTCCGATGACAGCTGAAATCAGCAACGTTTGTTTTCGTGCGTCGTTTTAAACGCAACTTCAACGCTATTTTGACGCGGCAGCAGCGCTCTTTGCAATGCGTTTGTCGGTGCAAACGCGCGTGCGATACGGCAGAGATAGCGGAAATTGTTAGTCACAAACTCGTGAGCAGTTGACAGAGATGTTTTGTACCAATATTGCCGCTCACTCAATTCTTATGAATTGAGCGTGTTTCTTATCAAAAAAATGACAGCATCGCAGCCCTAGTTTGCTTTTACGATTGTTTATTTAATTCAGTCAGCTGGTGTGAATATACATTTTTCGAAGGTTTAATTAAATCAATGACAGAACGGAAATATTTGTCTGCCAAATAACTTTTGTTATAGCATAAGTTTATCGCTTGCAAGAGACATCAACCTCACGATTTCAGGATGCCCCGAATGTAGTTGTTGAAGAACTATATAACGTAATTTATCAGGAATGCTAACACGATCTATTCACATAAGACATCCATGAACAACAGCAAGTGAATTACGGTGATTGTAAAACATATTCGTATTCTTGCCTTCAATTTGTGTAGGCTAAGAGGTCTGCAGATACTTCCTTATGTTTTGAAGTTCTGAGTCATTTGCTGATTCCGTAACAATAGTCTGAGCTGTTACTGCCCATTGTCAAATTGTTTTTCAGACATTTGTTTGAGATCTTCGACGTTTAATTAAGCAATGACAACCGATTCTGACTTGGCTGTGTGTTTATTGTCTCTATGTATTTGATGCAAAAAAACTCTAAGCTAAAAAAATTACCGCCCATAACTGAAGACGATTAGCAGCGGTTTGTGATCATTAAAAAGCGAGGACCTTTTTCCATGAATCATTTTATGAAATTTCTTCACTGTAAAAAGTAATGCCAAAGCTTCTTTCTCAATTCGACTATAATTTATCTCCGTTTGACTCAAAGAACGTGACACATGAGCAATTACACATTTCTAAGATTACATACCACCAATGACTTTGTTTGATGCATCTGCTACCACCAAAATAGGTAGTGATGGGTTAAACTGTGCTTTAAGGAACGATTGTTGGCATTCGTTTGACCAGCACCATTTAGTATCGTTTTTGAGTAGTTTGTCTAGATAGATAGATTTGGGGGGGAGGTCGAGCCAACTCGATGCACGCCAGCACTCCAATGGGCCGATTGTGCTTCCTC
>JAAAKO020008401.1:0-18678 GCA_010015015.2 Bolitophila cinerea | reverse complement strand
ATATAAAGGTAGGGCGCGTGCGTGTTTTGTGTGTTCTCTGCGGTTCAACCGACAAAAAAATAAAACACACCGAAAAAAAACGGCGAGCGGAAAAATATTTCGCGCGCGCGCTCGTCCTCCATTTTCCCAGTGAATAATTTGAATTTTGGTTGGTTTTCCACACATGAATTTCGTAAACGAAATATATAGATACGAGCGAGTGTGAAATCGTCGGCTTCGTGACTGCCTGTGTGCTTTAAACCGCAAAAGGCGGCGCCGGCGCAACCAGCGGATATTTGCGTATAAATTCAGTCGGTGGGCATTCTTTATATATATATACGATTATCGGGAGCGCCGAAGTTGGGGTTATTAAGGCTATTTCAAAAAATATTTAAAAAAAGATACTGTATATTTGTTTATAAACATATACCTAAATCAATTTAAAATTTAGTTTTTCGCGAGTTAGTCACTCTGTACTTGGTTCACAATACAAATTTTAATATTATTTGATTTGTTAATGTCACGCTAAAAAGCGGTTCATAAGCACAAACGGTTGAAAAATTTAACAAAAAACCGAATAAAATATGTCAACTAACTAATATATCCTTTGATCTTATATGATTTGGCTTAGTTCAAATTTTATAAACGAATGCAAATAATTTCATAAAAAACGTTTCAAATTTGACAAATATTTTAATTTTTTTGTTCAAACACAATTTTACATTTTAAATAAAATGTTATATAAATGTTCATGCTTTGTAAAGATCGACTACATTATGTCTGATCTTCAAAATACATGGAATTATTGTTAATTTTTTGATGAACGCTTCAAACCGACAAAATGTCCATGAATATGGACAAATGGATATGGAATATGTCTGTACAATATTCAGTTTTCTAAATTGCATTTAACATTTATTATTGCTCAAATATTATTTAACAACAATCATTGATAAACTCCACGTGAAATCGCATACGTTTGGAAGTCATGTTTTTTTATTTGTTTGGTTTTTATTATTTTAATACTTTTACTTTTTTGACGTATGTAAAAAATGTATTGATTTTTTTTTTAAATGGCCGTTAAAAATTAAAAAGTATTTATCAAAAATGCATATTTTTTTATAATCTTCAATGTCAATAAAGTACATTATTTTTAAATGGCTATTAAAAAGAAAAAGTAGTAAACACTGATTTTTTTATAAACTTTAATGTCATATTAAACATACTGAAAAAAAATATGAAAGTTGTCTTCTTTTTTGGCTACAATTTTTACCAAAAAATAATATACATGGATATTTTACTTTTTTTATATAGCCGTCAAAAATTAAAAAATTATTATAAAAAAGGATTAAAAAAAATATATATTTATATTTTTTCTTAAAACTTAATTGTCATTGTTTATTATACATTCTGCAAAAAATAAGAGAGTATTCTTGTTTATTTGGCTTCAATATGGTTTCTAAAATTAAAGTACAAGTATATTTTACTGTTTTTAAATGGCTTTAAAAATTAAAAAGTAATAAAAATACGTTTTTTAAAATATTTGTTTTTTATTTTTTTATGTTATTTTAAACATTCTGCAAGAATTTATTTTAAAATTAACTAACATACATGAGAAAAAACATCTAAATATACCGGCCTATTTTGACGGATCAGGATCAGTTCAAAAGATACTGGATGCTTTATAAAATGAAAATTATATCGTTAATATACAATTAGAACCTATCATCGGTATTTAACATAACATGTGCTCTGAAATATAATATAAAACATATCAAGTAACAATGAATTTAACCAATAATTTGAAGCGCTTAATTTTCATGTGTTTCATCACTAGCATTTTCCGATGGCTGACCTGCATCCTATCCATGCTCTTCAGTGTGCACCTTGTTGTCTGAACTCTAACCCAAGCTTTTAAACAAGACCCAAACACTGAACTATGCACAGACTCATTTGTTAATATATAATATAAAGCTCTATTTGTGGGGTTTATTGCGCTTGAGCAATCCAAAACCCGTGCTTTACCGTTCTGTCGAACGTGTGTGTGTGTGTGTGTGTGTATTTGGCTGTGTATCTTATGTGTATATGTGTATGTGTATGTGAATATCCAGTTGATGTGCAGCCATATTCAAATTACCTTGATGTATTAACTCATCAAGAATGCATGACGAACGCAGAAAGGATGACCGCAATTTATGTTCAACGAGTATGTATGTGACTGCGTATATAATATTTATCTATAAATTAAATATACACGTTCATGTTCATATGACTAAAAGACGATGCAGTTTATATACTACAGACTTTTAAGTGTGTATACATACATATTTGTATGTAGTGGTGTGTTCCTAATTAAAAACATGCCGCAATCTTATCTTATGTCATGTGTGTTTGTGTTTAAATGTTTACGCTTGTAAATCTCGAACGGTATCGATGCGCTTGATGTGGCAACCCACACATACATATTACCACACAGACATAATCAACATACATACACACATACACACGTGTAAATACCATACCGAGACATATATTACACAAACACGAATTCGCGATTTTATCGCCCTGCGAAATCATGTCAATTGAACGAGCGCGCTTCAGAGATAGCAAACGCATGAGCATGAGCATGAGCGTGTCGCAGACACACAGGTATTTTTAAATTGTATCAGTGTGTATGTTACATGTTTTAATCAGCATTTATAAAGTAAAGAGAAAAAATATACGTATTAAGTATTTAATTCATTTTATATCAAGCTTTTTGAGATCGCTTTGGATACCAACATACAAAATCAGCGACGCCAGCTTTTTACCGATAAAAATATAAAACAGCTTCAGATATAACTAAATATGGAAATTGGCATCTCGTTGTAAAATATACAACTAACATTTATACCGGAACACCGCATGCCTAAACTTTCAGCAGTGTGTGTGTGTATTGTATAATATGTGTGCATCCGAGTGTATGTATATTGTACTTATATATAGTGTTATTTCGAACTCGAGCGCTCGTGCGAATTGATAGCGCTCGAGATTTTAATAATAAATACACAAATGTGTAATGGCAAACTTACACTTGACGGAAACTTTGCCGTTTGCAGTTCGAGGCGAGCGCATGCGTTTAGAATATACACAGCAGTTAGTTAATATTAATATACATTTATAAAGTTTCGTGAAAGCGTGCTTGCGCACATGAGTATCTAAAGGGGGAGTTGGGGATGTTCGCAAACGCGACCTACTTAGAAACGCGTTACACCGGTAACAGCAGCAGCACCACCACCGCACACTCACGTGCGCTTCCCGGCGACATCAGACAGACAGTATGCGCATTTCATGAAATGCATACACTGCGGCGGAAACACACACACACATACTCTCACACATCAGACTTACACCAACACACACACACACACACACACTCTCTTACACGTTCGCGAATTTGAAATTTTGTTGCAGATACAGATTTTATTGTCAGAGAACTTAATTCAAATCAGGAAATACACATACACACGTTTCTTGCGAAGTGCAAAACATCTTACGCAAGCGAAATTTGAAAGAGCTGTATATACAACATAACGATGCATCAGATTAGGGAATAAGGGTTAAGTAAGTGTCTTGTTACTGATGATGTATTTAGCATCAATTATAATATAGGATACACGCGACAATGTTGTATTAGGATAAATAACAAATTGCTTCATTATGTTATGCTATGCTATCATTTTAATTACGATTTGACATTCTGTATGAATCTGGAGTCGCGAATAGAGACGGGAAATTAAAGAAGACAAAGAATATTTGCGCCACTAGAACGAAGTAAAATTAAAAATAATTGAAGAATAAATATTAATTTTTAACAAAAATTAATAATTTTATACATGCATTTTTTTGTATCTTTAGTTTTGATGGAAACATTTTCTGATATATTCTCGTATAATTATAAAATAAAAATGCCGGTAAATGATATGTTACAAGTAGAGCCAGGATAAAAATGTAAATAGATATTTGTCTGTTTACAATTAATACATGCATTTAAGAGTACTAAAATATAGCTGATCGAATTACAAACTTTTGCCTATTTTGCATATTTTAGTATTTTAAATGCATATTTTTAGGTTAGAGCATTTTTAAATATTTTAGTGCATATTTTCACAATATTTACCTAATAAAACTACATTATGTTTATTTGAACCGATGAATTCATATGGTTTAAAAAAATAACGAGTATTTTAAATAAAAGAATAAAAGAAAGGGCGAATATTAAATATATTTCCTGGTAAATAATATTTTAATTTTTGGTAGTACGTTTCTTGATGCCATTGCCTGAGCCTATAATCTTTTTTATTCCAAAAAAATGCTGAAATTCTAAAATATTCCATTCTTTCGTAAATATTTTTAATTTAATGAAAACAAAAAAAGTATAACAATTATTTTTAAATTTAAATATAACACGCACAGTAATTTCTAAAAACAAGTAAAATACTAAAAACTTAAATATTATTTACCAAGAAATAAAAGTTGTAGAAGTTTAAATAAAAAATGTGTATTTTCCGTATATTCTACCGTATTTGTAATTATACCTCCTTAAATACAGTTCATCTAAAAATTTAAATTAAAAGGGGAAATTTTTAGTCATTTTAAAATCAATTAAAATATGAGTTTAAACTTTAAAACTCATATTTTAATTGATTTTAAAATGACTAAAAATTATTTCGTATGGAAGGGGTGCTAAGGTGAAACCTTGCCAAAGAAAGAATTTAATAAACAAAAAATACATATAAGAAGATCTAAAATAAACAAGAGATGTATTTTTATAATTGTTTAACTCGGACAATAAATCAATCCTATAGTAAGGGCAAAAAAGGATTGTCCTAAAAAATAAGAGTGTTATTTAAAATTTTACCATCCCTTACACTTCTTTAGGAGGAAAACCGAAGGGGCAAAAATAAAAAACTTTTATTTACAAAATGTTTTTATAAAAAAAGTTCCATATAAAACAAATTTTAGTCAGAAAAAAAAAAAGGGAACGTAAAGAAAAAAATGTGATATCCTCTTAATGTCCATTATGATGATGATGACAATATTGAAATCATTTCATGTAGTTCGTTTTAATTTGGAAAGTTGCAAACTTCTTATGAACATCCGAATCCATTTGTACATTTTCCTACTTAAAGCTGTTTTACAGCCATTTGAAAGCTTGCTTGGAGCAGAATTGGTCACTGTGTGCGACGTCTGCATGTGGTAGTAGATAAGCTTTTGCCGTGTAGAGCTTTTATGTATATTCAGTTTTATTAGCTGCAATATCGTGAGATTTAAGCGGAACTCCATTTTCTATCCATATTTAATTTAAATTCTCAGTTTAGTTAAGATAAGTTGATACCCGCACATACAAAAATACTCGGTGTGCGGTAATATCTGTATAGACTAGAGTTCTTCTTTGAAACCCGTTTAATATTATAATGAGATCGTTTCCGTTCTGTACCAAATTGGCAATTTACAAAAACACCTCCATCAGTAACGTGCACACCAACATAACAAAGAAAAATGGAATGCTCGGAAAATGCGCCATTTTCAAACGATCTGCCGCTTCGGCCGTTTTGCCGCCGGACGGGGCAAAGTTTAAACGTGCTAATAGCCGGATAAACTTTCAATTAACGCACGTATACTCACGCCACACATGCAGAGACTTGCGCGCGTGCGATCGTTTTATAATCCGAAACACATATTACTATAGTTGGTAATATCTATGTAATAATAGTCAATTTCCATTTAAACACGCGCCGGCGACGAGCTACGATCGTTTGCATTACATAAGATTTTCATTTTCCAATAGCCGCTAGCCCCATTTCAAGCTCCATTACACAATAATAGCCGTTAAGCGCGCTTACCGCTGGATATGCATCTCTGGCATCGCGCTCAGCGCATTTATGCTGATTATTTTTGGTCACGTTCTGTGGAATAGATAGTAGGTGTGTGTGTGTAATATGTATGCATGTGTGTGTGTATATCTGTATATAATATGCGTGCTTTTGATGCAGCAGCGTTGCAAGCCGCTTCTCGGCAGAAAGATCTAGCGATGCACGCGTGGTGCGCGACAGCAAATGGTGTGTCCGCCTTCTATTCACATTGTAATTGCATAGCATATAAAATATATAAACACACACACATGCACATTGCATACAAGCACATACTCACTCACGTAATAGCTGTGGCAAATTCATTCATACAGCATGAGTGTATGAAGATTACGTGTATGTGTGCGTGCGCGTGCAATTACTCACGATCAATGAACCGATTATCGCGGCCTAATCATATAATTGCAAAACTTTGCAGTTCGCAAAAGCAATCCATCAAGGCGAGAGATCCACACAAGTATATATATATATACATACAATATAATGTATATGTTGTTGTTGATGGACTATACAACCGCACACTAGAACAATCTGAAAGGCTGTATATGAGTGGATGCGACACATATACATAAACACGGCTCAGCATAGAGTTTGTGAGGCAACGAGCATAAATTGTATGATAGATGTTTAGTTGTATGTATATTTGTATACAATTATACTACATGTTGTATAATTGTATCGTATATTCTATATAGACTCTGTGAGCAAGTGTTTATCGCGGCGGCACTAATGAACGTGCGACTCAGCCCGGCATTAATTATTGGACATTTATGGGAATGTGTAAGTGTGTGCGTGAGCATGAGAATTAGCAAAACTTTAGTCGGTGCTGTGGCGTAGAAGCGACATTGAGTGGTGGCAATGGTCAAATGCCATTTTGAGCATTATATATAAAAACAATACTGAATGTTTGACATTTACCATGAAATCTGATAAATTCTTCAAATAATGTTATTTTTGGATAAAAAATGTTTTTTTTTTAATTTGGAATAAGAGCACATAATATAATTTTAAAAAAATATTTACGATAAAATTTATCTTATACATTTTTACCTAAAATCATATTTAAAATGTCATATCATCAAAGTAACTGAAGCTGTTTGTAACAATTAGTTGTTGCCATTTTGGAAACTTCCAGTATCATGATAAACACAAAACAAATGAGGAAATTACCTTAAAACAAAATTAATCTAAAACGATAATACCTCAAAAATTGTGGTTGTATTTAACGAATTTTATATAAAATAATAAGATATTTTCAAAAAAGCTACAATTATTAGCAATTTGAAAAAATATATTATTCAAACAAATTTTCCATAACATTTATTTGTGTGGATTTTCCATATAAAAATAATTCTAGATTTGAATGATTCAAAAAGGGAATTTCAGAGAATTTATCCAATTACAATTTTAATATACCAACTTGGGTTATTCAGCAAGATTGAAATAAGAATAAGTATGTTGCACAAACCAAAAAAATATATTATTTTTTACTAATTATCATAACTGGTTTCCAGCTTTTTAGATCAATACACAAAATGTTTTCTTACAAGATTTTTTGTGTCCAAAAGTTTTAAGTAAATCTTAGGAAGACTGTTCTTTTATCAAAAATGCACGATTTAAAAATCTGTGATAGTATAGAACCAATTTTCTTTACATTCACAAGATAAAAAGCTAATTGGCAGGTTGAAACCATCCACCGGTTGAGACAAACATGCAAAATTGAAAAGCAAATTGAAAATATTTTTTCTCTACTAGAAGTTGAGCAGAACTAGAGGTTTTCAACCGGCAGCTAGCTCATTAAAATATCCTGTTTTAAACTGCAATTTGACAGCGATAATGACAGTTTTCAACTTGCCGATAATAATAAATGATGAATAGCTTTTTCTTTTGTATTGTATTTATCAATACAGGACATAAAGTTCAAAAATAAAAATAAATGTATGGTGGAGCTGACGAAAAGAAGAAAAAATGTGATGATAGCAAGCAGGAAGAAAGCATAAACTAGAAACCACCTCTCCAGCCGAATTTAAATGTTTTTTTTAGCTTCAGATGTACAAAAAGAGTGAAGAGTAAGTTAAAACGCCAAGTTGAGAGCTAAAATCCCTTTCAATCTGTGCTTTTTTCGGAAGATGAGAAATCAGGAAGTTGATTTAACCGGCAGTCGTTAACTTTCCGAAATTGAAAGTTGATTACTCAACTTAGACTAAAGAAAATCATTTCGGTAAGTTGAAAACAAAAATCCTCAAGTTGAAAGTCAACTTAGAGTGAAGAAAACGGCCCTTTAGTAATTTTCTTTTATTG
The DNA here is from genome assembly GCA_010015015.2 of Bolitophila cinerea. Classification (NCBI taxonomy): domain Eukaryota; kingdom Metazoa; phylum Arthropoda; class Insecta; order Diptera; family Mycetophilidae; genus Bolitophila; species Bolitophila cinerea. Next base: position 10,486 of record JAAAKO020008401.1, on the reverse strand, counting down.
TTAACTATAAATGGAAATTAAGTGGAATAATTTATAATACTATCGGATATTATTGAGATATTTATTTCATTCAACGTTATTGTTCTGTTGACAATTTGCCGGTTGCTATTGCAATTCTGAACTTTAAAAATATTTAATACACAATTTTAAAAAACTTTGAACTAAGATGTGACAACCTAAGCTTTGCTATTAAAGTTAAAAACTACATATTTTTCAAATTAAATGGGGGTTAAGCTTTTACGGCCAAAACTTAGTTATTTAAAAAAATAAATAAAAATAAATAAATATAGAGCTTTGATGAAGCATCAAATTTGTATTAACTAGAACTTAGTTAAAACAACCTTTACTTTGCAGGGTAAAGTCCAATTTTGTCTATGGTGTATTTTAATTTGAAAGCATCCAAAATGGAGATTTTTGAAGTAATTTGAGGATTGCAATACTGTACTAAACTCATTGGCAAAACCAATTGGAACAGTTCATACAGTTTTCATCATTTCTAAAACCATACCAATACAATCAAATACTTCCATAAAAAAAATCACAGTCTCAAAAACTCTTTGCCTAGCTAAATCTAATCGAAGAAAAACGAAAGCGCAAACATTATGCGTGCTATGACACCATAACGCTTAACCGCCAAAAATTTGACTGGAATATATAATATGGCAGGTACCGTTTTTGAACTGATGTATTACATAATACCCAAGCCAAGCCACCAAAAAGCCAACGGACAAAAATTCAAAAAATCCTAACGTTCGATTTGGCAAAAATTTCTCTTTTCTGACCTTCAAAATCTTATATATTGTTTTGTTTGTGCAAAGACGCGAGCTCAGCATATATATATACATATATATATATGTGGGTATGTGTGTGTATGGGTATTTGTGTGCCAAAAAAAAACAAAAGAAAATAATCACGCACACAAAAAATAAACCAGTTTCTTAACGCGATCGCTTTGTTTTAGTATCATATATGTGAATATTTATATTATATACAAGTATGTATATTATGTACAATATTGACGCTGCGATCATGTTTTCTGGGACTTGTTGGGATAGGTTAATTATGTGAGCAAAAACTTATATGCGTCGCACCACGCGGGTATAAATAAACTTTAAAGCTGTGTGTGTGTGTGTGTGCGATCGCGCGTTTTTTTATTTTGTTATTGCGCTCCCAAAATATAAGTCAAAAGAACGCCACTCGTGCGATCGCCGGCCGGCGAGGAGTTTTATGTATTTTTGTATGCAAATCGTCGCTATTAATGTTATATATGTATGTATATATGTATGTGCCTATGTGTATGTCTTATGTTGACATTGATCGCATTGGTTTTGGTTTTGTTGCAGTTTTTTTGCGAAAGATCGCAGGCGACATTGACGACGCGAGAGTTTTAGTTTGTGTCTGATCGGACACTGATTATGGAATTGGCTGCGATCGGCTGGCTCAATTTTAAAGCCCGCGCACGTGATTGGGATGTAAATTAGTGTATTTCGAAAATGGAGTGCGAACATTGGATATCTCTGGAAGCGGTTTTTGGGGATGCAAAGTGTTGATAGGAAGAGTGTTTTGGTTAAATGATGCGTTAATCAGTTTAGCTTTCTGTAGATACATCAATTGGCGACTTTCTGAAAAATTGATCACCAATTAATCGAAAAACAATTTTGATCCCAATTGAAAAAGTTTTGGCACTGCATTACTGGTAATTAGAGTTTTTAAGAATCTCGATCACCATTTAATTTACATGCGAGGTTCTCCATATGTTTTTTATCCACATATGGTCAATGAATCATTTCTTATGAATCTTTTGATTTTTGTTTATTGGACACAATTTCAACCTAATAATTCTTAGGATTTTGTGTTTTATCTTGTATGTTTATTCAAATTATTCAATTCATCACTTTATTACTTCATGACTAATATTTCGATATTTTTTAAACTATTTGTAGATCTTAACTATTCCAGAGCTCATGAGATTCAGTTTATTCACTGATCAATCAATTATTTAAAAAAATCCTTAATCGAATCCTGTAATAGAGATTCAATTAAACACATTTCAGTGCATCTCTGCGAACACAAGTTCGATATAACCTTTCCATTATTCGTTCCAAAAACACATATCATTGGAGAGGCTTCATTGCACTCTGTAGGGATCTCTACAGGTTCTCTAGGTTCTCTACAAAACATCCAAATATGATATCTGCTACTATAAATCACATATTTTGGTATGCTTTGCATATTGTTGATAGGCCATATTAAATTCTGTATAGTGATCGAAGTTCCCTTAAATACATGATAGCTGAGATCTTTCTATCAATATTTCGTTAGCTTTGTAATGATATATAACAAAAATTAAAAGATCGCTAAAAAGCTATAATTGATCAAACTAAAATTGATCAATACGATCACTATATTTCGATTGACATATATTATATATATATAATATATTATAATATTGATATTTTTTGGTCACAGCCCCATCAATTAAACTCATTCACAAATTATCACAAGATCATTGATCTCTAAATATTATTTAAGCTATAGCACATCAAATCAAAGATAATTACTATGAACATCCAGCTGTTTTGATACATGTTTTTTACAATAATACCGTATATTATACGAATTACACAATCAATTATCTTGATCTGCCAAAATGCGTGATTTAATAAACTAAGCTATTATATTCGTAAGATCACGATCACATCACCTCAACATTGGAATTACTGACCTATGCAATTTCACGCACTTGATTGACCACGCAAGAGTTCCCGCTCCCGCGCGCACACCTCAGCTGTGTTGTTAACAGGCGCTACTTGTTTTGTTGTTGTAGATCGTAATGTTTAGTGTTTTGTGTGTGAGTAAATTTCCATTAAAATGCGATGAGTATTGTTGACTAAATGTCATTAATAGAGGATGTTTACTTGCTCGATTTTGATTGAGTGGCCAGAGCGGCCACCTCGTTTGCTCGCCGGCCGCCCCCGGGCAGTCTGTCCGCTCCGCATCGCTACCGTCAAAAAATGTTTGCGTCGCACGTTCACGAATTTTTTGAATTACACTGTGAATTTTCGGCACATTCCAGCACCTATACACTAACAGTGTAGGACAGTTGTTGTTGCTGTGTTATTCCATCATCGTATTTATTCGAGCGTGTAACGTGTGTATTTGAGATGTACGCGAGTTGGTGTATGTATATGTGTGTGTGTGTGCACCTGAGTGTGCCTGATGTATGGTATGTATGTGTGGGTATTTTATATTATATATATATATATATATATATTGAACATGCACTTCTACACGTGCATTTCAGATTGAGCAGAGATAGAAGAATGAATCATTCGAGAGAGTGGTACATTTGGGTCATCTGATATTGGTATAGATATAGATTCTATAAATATCTTGTGGCGTATGTATAAAGTTACAATAAGAAATATATTCGATTGTTTGAGCTCTATTTTTAGGCAACCGATTGCTAATTATAAGATTGTAAGATTTAGAGCTACAGCTTCTAACAAATTTTACTAAGATAAACACTGCCATTAAAAAATATTATAATTTATCTAAAATACCAATTCAATTATTCAGATACTGTTGATATTCGTGTTACCAGATTCAAAACGCAATTGAATTCCAATATAATGCTGAAAATCGGTGTAACCAGATTGAAATTATGATTCAATGTAAACTATGCCGATAATGTTAAAATTGGTGTTACCAGATTGAAGATTCATTGGATACAAATATAAATGCTGGAAATCGGTGTTACCAGCTTGAAATTCTCTTTCAATACAAATTATTCAGATAATGTTGATATTTGTGTGGAAATTATAATTCAATATAAATTATGCAGATAATGTTAAAATTGGTGTTACCAGATTGAAAGTCATTAATCCCAATGTATTGCTGATGATCGGTGTTACCAGATTTACATTTACTTTCAATACAAATTATTTAGGTAATGTTGATATTGCTGATATTGTAGATTCTACTCGTAATTTAATACAAATATAAATGCTAAAAACCAGTTTAACAAGATTGACATTTATTTTCAATACACATTATGCAGATAATGTTAATGTAATTGAATACCAATATAATGTTCAAAATCGATGTTACCAGATTGAAATTATCTTTCAATTCAAATTAGGAAGATAATGTTAAAAATGGTGTTACCAGATGCTTAGCGTAATTGAATACCAATACAAATGCCTAAAATCGGTGTTACCATATTGAAATTTACTTTCATATACATTTTGTAGTTTTAAAATTACATTCCAGCAATGGAAAATGGATTTTAAGCATTAAAAAAAATATAAGAAACCATGGCATATTTTGTTAACAGTGATGTATGAGAACATTATTCTTTTTAAGTCATGATTGCACTGATTATGCAGATAATGTTAGAATTGGTGTTACCAGATTCTACTCGTAATTTATTACCAATATAAACTCTAAAAATCGGTGTTAACATATTGAAATTTACTTTCGTACACATTCGAATTTCGAATTTTAAAACTGTTTAGTTTTAAAATTACATTAAAGCAATGGAATAATTGGTTTTAGGCAATTTCAAAAAAAAATTGGAACTATGTCAAGTTTAATTAAACTTTGCTGCTATGTCTAAAAATTAGCTATAATAGCTAAAACTTAGCTTATAGCAACGTTTTAGCTATGCCAACACTAAAAACTTAGCTGAAACATTTATTTAAAAAATTGTAAGAATTGATTACCAATTATAACTATTATTATTTCTTTCAACCAAATGTTTTATTATATTGTAAATCGATTATGCAAAGCGTAATTAATGTACACATATTTTCGAATACTGCTGTAAAAATAATGAATTACGGCTTACAGATGATGCGGGCTTCCAAATCCGACGAACTTCCGGATAGTTCATAATGATACAGTGTCCGAAGGCTATGTACATGCGCCTTTCGCTGCGCGATCGTCTTCCAAGAGATGACATGCACAAATGTGCCCACACCAAAGCAGGCAATTGCTGACAATGAGCTTTTCAAGACATATATATACATATATTGTATAGACAAGGTATATGTACAACTATAAAATGTATTTTTAATGTGCTAGGAGATGATGTATGATGTACGAGCTCTGATGTGCATATATGAGCGCAACACGCCCGCAATGCGATGCCTTTTGTGTACGGTAATTGAGGCGCAGCGCTGGCATCGACGATCATTTGAATTATCAATTAGAAAGTTAGGAGTTTCGGGCCATCCAGTGGCGAAACGCGGAGACGCATTGTTTTGTCACGTCCGTTGCGCACACTAAAACTCGGTGCTCAGCGGCGGTTTCGGCGGGAGTTGATGGCGGTGCTGGGCAATTGTGCAATGCGAAACCTATAGAAATAACAGGTCGTAAACATACACATAATAAAGTATTTTATGTTTTCGGGTAATCCCATTAGCACAGCTATGCTAAACCTTATCACAATATAAATATATATGTTGTATACAAATACATATATATATATATACTATATACTGCGAGCTTACGTATAGTGTGTATTAGTGTACATTTAATATTATGCGTGCGCACATCATCAATCTCTTATGCGCGACTCACGCCTGCGCTTCCGCGAACGCGTAAATTAACAAACGCTCGTGCGCGCGACATATCGCAGCCGCACAGTCACACACGCGTGCGTCGTGTTTGTGTGTCTGGCATATATATTTCACAATTTAAACGGCGCGTGTATGCCATGACCTGGCAGAGCGCGCTTGTGTTTTCTGGTATAGTTTTTTTGGTTGCTGTTGTTGTTGTTGCTGTAGTTGTTGTTGTATGCGTACATAGTGGATTTTGCTGCTGCGAATCGTGTGTTGATGTTTTCGTGAACGAGATCTTGGGCAATCGCAGCCAATTTGACATACTCCATGCGGTTCTTGTAGTATTTTATATAATATAGTATTCATTATATTATATAGTATATTTATATATATATATATATATATATAAAAGCGAGGTCACGTGATATTTGCAATATATTACAATACTTAAATATATACACACACAAAAAAAATGCGTTTTGCGATGTTTTGTTTATTGCGAATTGCATCGATTTAGTGCGCACCTTTAATGCGTGGCGGCATTGAAACGCGGTCCGTCAATTTATGCAAAATTCAGACGAACAAAAGTATTGATGTTTGTTGATGCAATTAAGATTTTATGGTTTTCCTTAAGAAGGCCAGAAGTTACCGATGTTGGTTTTCTATTTTATTTATTTTTTTAAATTGTATGTTAAAAGTCATGAAAACATATTAAAAATGTTATCGGTGAATTTCAGTTGTTCTAAATGTATGCAATGCTTTTTAAAAAATAAATAATTTATATAATTAAAATATGACTTTAGAATTTTGATATATTTTCATTCTTTTAACTTATTTTAATATGCAAATTAAATATAGGACATTTCTCCAAAAAATGATTGCTATAAATAATTTAGGTGACAAAATATGGCCCTAAAAATTAAGTTTCTAAGTAATAAATATCATAAAAAGCCTGTATTTCAAAAAAAACGAAAAAAAATTAAACGGATTTATATTTTATTCGCTTGATTTTTGCTTGTTTATTTAAATACAGGCTTTTGATGATATTTATTATTTAAAAACACCAAAATTCGACCCCGAACTAAAAAAGGAAAAAAAATGATTATTTTAAAATTCGTTATTTATAAAAAAACGGTCTTTAGAACTACGCGTTTCTTAGCCGATAGCCTGAAATAAGTATTTTTCAATAATTTTCTATTTTTAACAACATTATCGTCACTTTTTAGAAAAATCATTGATTTTTTTTAACATCTGTTCTATGAAAAATAGAAAAGTTCTTTCTTTGTTTTTTCCATGTAATGACAATGACAATTTACTGAAAACGACAATTCACCAAAAACAATTCACCGAAAATTATTTCACCGAAAACGACAGTTTACCGAAAACTACAATTCACCGAAAACGACGACAGTTTACCGAAAACGACAATTCACTGAAAACGACACTTCACCGAAATCGACAGTTCACCAAAAATGACAGTTCACCGAAAACGACACTTGTGTTTTAATTTCTGATATTATTCCTTTTAAAAAAGGAATTAAAAATTCTAAACGTAAAAAACATACTAAAACATTTGGCAACGGTTTTCGGTGAATTATCGTTTTCGGTGAATTATCGTTTTCGGTGAATTGTCGATTTCAGTAAATTGTGTTTTCAGTGAATTGTTTTTCGGTCAACTGTCATTTTCGGTGAATTGTATTTCGGTGAATTGTCGTGCTGCCCTGTCAGGTGAATTACGCGCAAAACATTTTTTTTGTCATAAAAATGAAAAAAATTTCATCAAATCAAATATGAGTTTTTATTATTTCGTCTTTTTAGCAAGTCCTCAAGTTAAGAATTTTTTTTACTGTCGCAGACTTATTATTTTTTAGTCATTTTTGAATATCAAAATTAATTTACGATGTTATCCCATTTGTTTTCGAGAACAGACATCTTTCGGACAGAATCCATTAATTTAATAATGATTTAATTATTTGCTCGTATGCGTTGACATTTACCTTTCATATTTCTTCTTCTTTTTTCACAGTGCTGCATCAGTTTTTTTGGACAGGATCTATTAAATTAAATAATTTAATATGATTCCACAAGCCATAACCTCTATCGCTTTATTACTTTTGTGATCGTAAAATTCTTTGAAATTTAAATTTCTGGTGTATGAATATTATGCATTGAAATAATTTAAATTAATTACCTATAAATCCGGGTATTTATTTCTATAGATTTCTGGGCCAGCGCTTTGTTGTTGTTGTTGTTGTGGTTGACAAGCACACACAAAAAAGGAAATCATTGTATTACTATTGAAAATGACACACCGCCAGACACACACACTCAAACACACACATCATAATATACGATATACGTGTATGTAACTACCAAATGCGAATCCAACAACAATGTGTATATGCAAATTACAACCTGTCATCGCAGTATTACAAAACACGCGTGTGTTGTTTTATTTTTTGCGCGCTCGCGACCTGCAAACGCGCGCGCGTCTGATGAATCGACAATGTATCAATCTCACTTTCACCGAAAAATGTTACAATCGCATAATACAGAAATTAGTACCAGTGCGGTGGCGCTGTCTGTACCTCTAGGTACAGGTATGTATACGTACACGTTTTTACACATTCGCACGCACATATACACTCGCACACATACACTCGCACCTACACACGCGTGCGCATTCGTATGTTATGTTTTACGAGCAATTATTCGCACGCGCGTGCCTAAGTTGCCTTTTATGTTTCTTGTTTAAAGTATATAAATTAGTATAAATGTATTTGTAATGTAAGTGGACATGCAATTTATATATACATATATTATTATGTACAGAGTCCGCATTCTGGTGACCTAACCGTGTTGTGTCTCGGCGGAACCAACAATTAAACATTTGCGCAGGCGCAGAAAATGTATTAATACATATATTATACATTTTGTTGATATATGCATATGCGTACTTGCACATGACTTAATCGACTACGCATGCACGCCGCTGCTGCACCGCGTGCACTGCATTGTAATGTGCAATATTACGTCTGCGTCTGCGCCGTCACACACACACACACACACGCACACACACATACACATTATAAATTTCGCGAATTTATTTATTTAAAAATTGTGTGTCCTAAATTTCGGACGCGCCCAGAAATGAATGTTTCGCAGCCACAGACTTGCGTGTGTGTGATGTGCATACGTATGTATTCATATCTTGTTATATCTATATATAAGAATATATAATATATGTGTGCGAGTATATGTCAGTATTTTCGCAATAATGTGGCCCCATGTTGGGTGCGAGCGAACACACGCATGCGTCTCTGTGTGTGTGTGCGTTAATACTTGATTTGATGTAAAAAAATCGCACCGACCAACTCACAAAAAACCGAACAGTTTTCGCACATACTCCAAATGGATAGTTAGACCTTGAGTCTTGGCATTTCTCTCTCTATATAAATGTATAAATATAATATATATAATATATATTTATACATTTTTGCAATGCTATTCTTTATTAATGTATACCTAATGGTATTAAGACAGACAGAAAGACAATAAAAGCATGAAGTGCGAACGAAAAAAAAACGCGTGCGCGCACTCGCAATTGTTACTTGCAAATTTGCATTGTTTGTGCGCCAGCCGCAGCGACAATACCATAACATTTTAGTATTAGTACCGTTTTGTCTTTCATAATCAAGCATAAGTACGCCAAACACCGAGCACACACACACATAGTACATCGCGTATACACATAACGCATATTAATTTCAACATGTAAGCATAATATACATGTTAACGTTCGCATGCGAGTGTTTTGGTGCGTTTATTTGCATGTTTGATGGAGCGTTGCCGAGCGGCGCACAGTTATTGGGTAATAATTCAATTTTCGACGACCCAGCAGCTATTTGGCAATTTTTTTGAATCGGCTAATTGGAATTTCAGTCATAGTGTTTGTCTGCATGTGTGTGTGTGTGTGTGTGCGTAGTCTGTGACCTGCGTACGCCCGCATTATGGCGTCCGATTCCCAAAGCGCGTACATACGAGTGTATATAGTATTTTGCGGATTTTCGATGCGGGTTTTAATGACCGGAAAACAATATATGTTGAATATTTGTCAATTTCACAATAATTATGTGGCATGTTTACTTTGTATATATAGCTTGTATTTTATGTTTTTAATTGCGGGATTTATACTCTTTTGTGTTCTATATTTTTATTATTAATTAATTTGGAAATAAAAAATGTAATCGGAAATTTCGATTATACGGGTTTTTGGGTATTTTGATAATTATTGTCATATAATAGCGTAATTCATTCAATTTTTTTGGGTTCTATTAATAATTTGTGTGTCTTTTTATTAAGGCGGCAGAAAATATAGCCGCATAATTTATATTTTTAGGCGTTTTGCATTTTAATAATATTAAAGTTTGTCTATTTTCTACTTTAAATTATTTCTACACTTTTGGGATTATTCATACATTATTTAGTTCAGTTATCTCAATAATTTAATATTTCCTCTGGAGATTGGTCTAAACTGAAGGTTCGCTTCAAATAATATCAAAAATATATTTTTTCTATTTCTTGTTTTAATTTTATTTCATAAAAAATAAATTTTAAAATGTCTATAACTATTTTTACCCAATTTTATGATTGTTAGGCCAATATAAATTCAAAAACGCGTACATATGTTATAATATGCAAATGCCAAAAAAACAGGGCTTCGAGAAATAAAATAATTTCAAAAATATAAATTTATATTTAAAAAAAAACTTTAAAAAATGATCGAAAATAAATGACGTTTTATATATATATTTTTAAATTGATTTCACAATCTTCTTTAGCATTTTTATAACCAATAGTATTTTAAACTCTAAGACAATATTTTTAATAAAAACAATATTTGCTCATTGTAAACAGTTTTT